>JXPG01007085.1:0-16422 GCA_001015175.1 Megaselia abdita | reverse complement strand
AACACTTTCTAGAAGAAAATTCTTATTAAAATATCAATTTAAAGAATTTGATTTTTCGGCTCAGAAAATCAGTAAAGGTTACCCCTTTGCATTTTTGACAAAAATGTGTGAAGACAAATGTTTTGTTTTTTTACGAAAACTTTTTAATTTAGTCAATTAAAACACTTTCTAGAAGAAAATTCTTATTAAAAATGCAATTTGAAGAAGTTGATTTTTTGGCTCAAAAAATCAGTAAGGGTTAACCCCTTTGCATTTTTGACAAAAATATGTGAAAAAAAATGTTTTGTTTTTTTATGAAAACTTGTTAATTTAATGAATTAAAACACTTTCTAGAAGAAAATTCTTATTAAAAAGGCAATTTGAAGAAGTTGATTTTTTGGCTCAAAAAATCAGTAAGGGTTAACCCCTTTGCATTTTTGACAGAAATGTGTGAAGACAAATGTTTCGTTTTTTTATGAAAACTTGTTAATTTAATCAATTAAAACACTTTCTAGAATAAAATTCTTATTAAAAATGCAATTTAAAGAAGTGATTTGTCGGTTCAAAAAATCAGTAAGGGTTACCCCTTTGCATTTTTGCCAAAAATATGTGAAAACAAATGTTTTGTTTTTTTATGAAAACTTGTTAATTTAATAAATTTAAACATTTTCTCGAAGAAAATTCTTATTAAAACGGAAATTTAAAGAAGTTGATTTTTCGTCTCAAAAAATCAGTAAGGTTTACCCTTTTGCAAATGGTGATAAAGCTGAGCGTATGGAGCTAAAGACCAAATACATGCTTGCAACCAGAAGTGACACTGTTACGCAGAACTTCGGCCAAAATATCGACATTGGCTATCACAACTTTGAAGTATATAGAAGCGCAGTGAACCACACTAACAACACCTATGACGAAGTCATTCGAAGAATCGTTTTAGGAAGTCGATGTCTCTATGGACTCAGCAAACTACTTCGCTCTAAACATCTATCGCGAAGCTCAATGGATCCGAAACGTGGGAGTTGCGAAACTGCGAGAGACTTAACATTTTCGAACGACGCGTTCTAAGAATGAGCTCTGAAGCACTCTGTATCAATGGTGTTTGGAGAAGTAAATACAACAGAGAACTTGCAAACCTATACAACCACTCCT
Organism: Megaselia abdita; assembly: GCA_001015175.1. Classification (NCBI taxonomy): domain Eukaryota; kingdom Metazoa; phylum Arthropoda; class Insecta; order Diptera; family Phoridae; genus Megaselia; species Megaselia abdita. The sequence continues at coordinate 15,294 of JXPG01007085.1, read as the reverse complement.
CGATAGTCAAGATGAAAACCCAGCGCTTACGTTTGCTGGGCCACCTATCCCGGATGGATGAGACAGTTCCTGCAAGTAAGAGTCACTTCTCTAAACGTCATGAAAACAGAAAACAAGGAAACTACAAATGAAAAGGACCACTCCAACAATCCGTCGCTCGGTGATCAGCGATGTGGATTAGGAATATTTAAGAAATTAATAAGAAGAGATATGGATTCTAACTGCAATCAACAAAGCGATACTTATGTATGAAGCTGGATATCACATTCAAGACTCTAACTTCAACAGGTCGCTTAGACTACCAGACTTATGCACGGTCTTTCAAGGCAAGATATATGCCATGAAGATGGGTCCTCTGTGGCTATATGCGTAGACAGTCAGGCGGCAATCAAAGCCTTAGACTCTTTCTCTACAACAACATCAAATGGTTAAATAATGTAAAGAATTGTTGAATTTGTTAAATGCAGTTGAACAATTCTATGGGTACCAGGGCACTCAATGATTCAGGATAATGTAATAGCAGATCTACTGGCTAGACAAGGATCGGACCTCCATCTCTGAAAAAGTGTGAGTAGGTCCTGCTAGGCTACCAAACATATATGGACGACTTTTGATAAGAAAGCGTTTGTTGTCCTGCTGTATAAGAGCAGGAACCATTAAATGAAAGTTATTTTAATTACCATATTCGGTGGGCACTCAAGAATAATATGTATTGATTTCAAGTTATCAAATTCTGGATCAACAATATCGATTTTCAACTTCTCACGTGGGGAAGTCATTAAGAGGATGCTTTTAATAACTTTCCATAAATTAAATCTACGATAAAATTTCAAAACCTTTAATTACAAAATAAAATTTCACAGTTGTATTAAGTTTCATTGAGAAGAATGCGGGTATAAGTTAAGTCAAGTACATTCATCATCACATGTTATGAATGAACTTAAACTCTCCTAAAGTAAACAACCTCCTCGCTATGCCATTCCATTGACAATAGTAAAATCAAACAAAAAATTACTCACCTTCCCACTTATCAGAGTGACAACTAAACGTCCCATTCAATTACTTAATGAAACACCTTTTGCAAACATGAAATGCATCAATCTACTTCCCATTCTGATTCTGAATATTCCACCCACAAGTGCCTCTATTATATAAAGTGGTGTGTGGTGTGGTCGTGTTGCCCCGTGTCATCTTCAGCTTTTCCAAACATTAGCGTAGGCGAACAGATATTCTATCTTAATACGTAATGCGGTGGAATGTTTACACGATAGTTCTGTAAATACTCTACTCTATAAAAATACTCTATTTGAGTTCCGTTGAAGATGTGTTATTATTGGTTGGTTTTCACACAAGCGTGATATTTATTCATATTTTTAGTTAGTATGACTTTTTGGTGATTAATATTTATAATAAATTAGGCTTTGGACTTTGATTGTATTTTTACATCATCGGTTAATCAATTTTATAGAGTAGTCCTAGGCAGACAAAGGTTATGGGTTCAAGTCCCACCCTTGCCATTTCTTTCTTTTAATTATGAGGAATATTTTTAATTTCTGTCAACCGGTAAAATATACATCTAAAAACCAAACAAGCCTAGTGAATATTATTCTGTATATATTATCTTCAAATTACAGAAATATTATGTTTTTTTAACTGTCTAAGCCTTGCTTTCTTTGGAAGACCATTACATTCTTAACCAACAAGTCCTTGCGATCGATTGCCAAAGAACTAGGAAGAAACCAAGAAAGAATCTAGGATATCTGTTAAAGCATATTTGTAACCCTGTCGAAATAGAATATATTATATAGAATATAGAAATAGAATAGATATATAGAAATATTTAATAAAACTTAGTAATCGGCGAAATGACCTAAAATAAAAACTGTTACGTTGCGTTAAGGTTTGCATTACGTTTTTGATTGAACAAGAATTATTCTGAAAATATAACTTTCTAAAGATAATAAAGTATATTACAATTTCGAAAAACATATCAAAATAAATTTATATATAGCTTAAAAAGGAACAAATATCAACAAATCTTAAAAAATGAACAAATACCAACAAACCTTAAAAAAGAATCAAAAACAATATAACAAAATTAAATCAAACAAATAACATAAATAAAACAAATGTTAAAAAACCCAACTTTAAGCATAGATAAATATAATAGATGTGCAAGCGTTGAACAAATCTTAATTGTTCTTCTTCCCATATTACGGAAAGCAGGAGGAACAGCTGATCAGCTATCTCTTAAAGAGGAAAGCGAAAAGACTCTCTCTTATTTAATTGTTAATTAAAAATGTGTTTTTAATGGAAACTTCTTAATTTAATAAATTAAAAAACTGTAGAAGAACATTTTGATTAAAAAGGAAATTTGAGGAAGTTGATTTTTCGGCTCAAAAATTCACAAAGCGTGGTGAGAACAAAAATGTTCTTTTTTCTATGTTAACTTCTTAATTTAATCAATTAAAACACTTTCTAGAAGAAAGTTCTTATTAAAAAGGCTATTGATTTTTCGACTTAAAAAATCAGTAAGCATTTCTGAAAAAAAATGTTCTTTTTTTATGGAAACTTCTTAATTTAACAAATTAAAAGACTTTCTAGAAGAAAATTTTAATTTAAAAGTCAATTTGAGAAAATTGATTTTTCGGCTCAACAAATCACAAAGGATACCCCTTTGCATTTTTGACAAAGAATTGCGTAAAAAAAAGGTTCCTTTTTTATGGAAACTTCTTAATTTAATAAATTAAAAGACTTTCTAGAAGAAAATTTTAATTTAAAAGGCAATTTGAAAACAATGGTTTTTCGGCTCAAAAAATCACTAAGGTACCCCTTTGTAAAAATTAAAATGTTTTTTTTTTATGAAAACTTCTTAATTGAATACATCAAAGGACTTTCTCGGAAAAAAAATAATTAAAAAGGCAATTTGAAGAAGTTGATTTTTCGGCTCAAAAAATCAGTAAGGGTTAACCCCTTTGCATTTTTGACAAAATTTTGCGGAAAAAAATGTTCTTTTTTTATGGAAACTTCTTAATTTAACAAATTAAAAGACTTTCTAGAAGAAAATTTTAATTTAAAAGTCAATTTGAGAAAATTGATTTTTCGGCTCAACAAATCACAAAGGATACCCCTTTGCATTTTTGACAAAGAATTGCGTAAAAAAAAGGTTCCTTTTTTATGGAAACTTCTTAATTTAATAAATTAAAAGACTTTCTAGAAGAAAATTTTAATTTAAAAGGCAATTTGAAAACAATGGTTTTTCGGCTCAAAAAATCACTAAGGTACCCCTTTGTAAAAATTAAAATGTTTTTTTTTTATGAAAACTTCTTAATTGAATACATCAAAGGACTTTCTCGGAAAAAAAATAATTAAAAAGGCAATTTGAAGAAGTTGATTTTTCGGCTCAAAAAATCAGTAAGGGTTAACCCCTTTGCATTTTTGACAAAATTTTGCGGAAAAAAATGTTCTTTTTTTATGGAGACTTCTTAATTTAACAAATTAAAAGACTTTCTAGAAGGAAATTTGAATTTAAAAGGTAATTTGAAAAAAATGGGGTCAAAAAATCACTAAGGGGTACCCCTTTGCCTTTTTGAAAAAAGTGCGGAAAAAAAGGTTCTTTTTTTATTGGAAACTTCTTAATTTAACAAATTAAAAGACTTTCTAGGAAACAAATTTCATTAAAAAGGCAATTTGAGGAAGTTGATTTTTCAGCTCAAAAAATCACACAGGGGTACCCCTTTGCATTTTTGACAAACAAATTTCGGAAAAAAATTTTCTTTTTTTATGGAAACTTTTTAATTTAATACATCAAGAGACTTTCCAGAAGACAATTTAAATTAGAAAGGCAATTTGAGGAAATTGATTTTTCGGCTCAAAAAATCAGAAAGGGTACATATTTGCATTTTTTACACAAATTTTGCACAAATTGGAAACTTCTTAATTTAATATATCAAAATACTTTATAGAAGAAAATGTTAATTGAAAAGGCAATTTAAGGAAATTTTGTTTTTTTTTGGCTCAAAAAATCAGAAAGGGTACATATTTGCATTTTTTACACAAATTTTGCACAAATTGGAAACTTCTTAATTTAATATATCAAAATACTTTATAGAAGAAAATTTTAATTGAAAAGGCAATTTGTTTGACTCAAAAAATTGTAAAGATTACACCTTTGCATTTTTGACAAAATTGCTGGAAACAATTTTCTTTTTTTATGGAAACTTCTTAATTAATTTAATACATCAAAGGACTTTCTAGGAAAACAAATTTAATTAAAAAGGAAGTTTGAGGAAATTTTTCGGCTCTAACCAAAAATTGAGGACTTTTTAATTTAATACATAAAAAGACTTTCTAGAAGAAAATTTTAATTAGAAAGGCAATTTCAGGAAGTTGATTTTTCGGCTCAAAAAATCCCTAAGGGGTACCCCTTTGCCTTTTTGACAAAAAAGTGCGGAAAACAAAGTTTTTTTTATGGAAACTTCTTAATTTAACAAATTAAAAGACTTTCTATTAAAAAGGCTATTTGAGAAAGTTGATTTTTCGGCTCAAAAAACCCCTAAGGGGTACCCCTTTGCCTTTTTAACAAAAAAGTGCGGAAAAAAAGTTTTTTTTTTATTTAAACTTCTTTATTTAACAAATTAAAAGACTTTCTTTCTATTAAAAAGGCAATTTCAGGAAATTGATTTTTCGGATCAAGAAATCACACTTGGGTTAACCCATATTAATTTTTGACAAACAAATTTAGGAACAAAAATGTTCGTTTTTTTTATCGAAACTTTTTAATTAATTTAATACATCAAAAGACTTTCCAGAAGAAAATTTTAATTAGAAAGGCAATTTAAGGAAATTGATTTTTCGAAAAGGGTACATAATTGCATTTTTAACACAAATTTTGCGGAAAAAACATTTATTATGGAAACTTCTTAATTTAATATATCAAAATACTTTCTAGAAGAAAATGTTCATTAAAAAGGCAATTTGAGGAATTTTTTTTTTTTTTTGCTCAAAAAATCATAAAGGGTACACTTTTGCATTTTTGACAAAATTGCTGGAAACAATTTTCTTTTTTTATGGAAACTTCTTAATTAATTTAATACATCAAAGGACTTTCTAGGAAAACAAATTAAATTAAATAGGCATTTTGAGGAAATTTTTCGGCTCAGAAAATCACAAAGGGTATTTTTTTTTGCATTTTTGACAAAAAATTGCGGAAAAGAAAGTTCTTTTTGTTATGGAAACTGTTTTTCTAGAAGGAAATATTCATAAAGAAGGCAACTTGAAGAAGTTGATTTTTCGGCTCAAAAATTCATAAAATCAACCCCTTTGCCTTTTTGATAAAAATTTGCGGAAAAAAATGTTCTTTTTTTTATGGAAAATTCTTAATTTAATACTATTAATAATAATAATTTAATTTTCAACAAAAAATACATTAATAAATTAAATTTCGAGAAAAAAAGTCAATTCAAGGAAGATGATTTTTAGGCTCAACAAATCATTTTGCATTTTTGACAAAAATTTGTTGGAAAAAATGTTCTTTTTGTGATTTTACGTGCCTATAAATCAATTTTTTCACATATTCTTGTAAATAAATATTTTAATTTTAGTAAAACCCTTTTTCATATTGAGCTTGGAATAAAAAGAACACAGGCAAGATCAGAAAAAAAACCTCTTTTGCATTCCTCTTTATGCGAGAACCGATCAGCTGTTCCTCCTGCTTTTCGTAACAAGGGAAAAAGAAAAGTGACGAATGTTCTACGTTCTCACGTCTATTATACTTATATACGATTTAAGTAAAAATTTAAAAAATCAAAGAATCAAACAAAACAAATTTAAAAAATATCTCTTAGATTATATCTTAGATATAGAAATAAACAAAAAAGTGAGAGTTGAAAAATTCTTAAAAAAGTTGTTTCATCAAATTTGATATTCTTACCTAACTCTAATAAAGACCAATATTGAAACCCTAAACACAAAAATGCAATACAAACCATTAACTGAATAACGTATATAGTATAAAAAATTTAATTCAAAACTATATATATAGAAAGAAAATCTGAAAATAAACGATGATCTAAATTGGTATCGTTAAGTGTAAGTATGAATGGTCAGTTACCCCCAATGCTTTTATAATTCACATGATTTTCATTCAAAAGTTTGCCAACAGAAAGCGGCCGAGCCAATTGAATTCGAAAGAGAATAAGGTCGCTTACCTACCAAAAATGAAATGTAGGTTTCAATTGAATATTCAATCAATTGAATGTGATTGTGAGCGGAATATATAAAACATCAAATGACACCTCTTTCCGGTGTCATGTCACAACAGGAAGGTCGTCACATGGTGTATAAAAAAATTATACATAAAAGTAAAACTTAAAATGAAAAAAAGTTGTTACACATTTTCGAAAAACACAAAATTATCCCAAGCGTTAAAAATTCATTAAAACAACCATAAAATATTATTACATATTCACTATAGTTTGTCCGTCCGTCTGTCGGTTTGTCTGATATAGAGAGATAGTATATAATAGTAGTTTTCATTCAGAAACATTACATTCAAAAAAATAAATTATCAATTGCTAAAAGTAGATAATTAAAGAAGCAGATACATCTAACAAATATATACGTATAAGCCGTCATGTCACCTCCGCTCGTTCGTTCGCTCACTCGCCTACCTAATTCAATTAGATAACTCTTGTTGTTGGTTGGTGGTTGGATTGGTTTGGTTTGAATTCGCCATTCATTACTATTATTTTGGCCGTAAAACAAAAATAAAGACAACAACCAAAAGGCATGCGCTCAAATTCGATTTAAACATTTCATTCATAACTTTTTACTGTGTTGATGTGGTGGATGGATGGATGGATGGTGAATGGTGGTGATGATGATGTCGGCGGTGTGGTGCTCATTCAGCTCTGCTCAGACAAAGTTATTGAAACGAACTTTTCTCATCACATCACATCTCATCCCATCCCATGCCATCTCGTTGTTTTTGTATTTTCAAAATTCCATGAATGAAAAAGGCAACTCAAGGATGTTGTGTCAATGTCGTTTCAATTCATTGTCCCCCTTTTATTGATCGCACTCTCGTTCTTTCTCATACTCGCGTAGTCGACGACGGAACAAATACTGACAGCAGCTACGACAACGACGGCTGGCGAAAACAGTGAGTAGTCAGTGAGTGAAAGACGAACAGCGAGCAGACAATCATATATATACAGTACAGACGAAATCGACTTGCGGTGTTAATCAGGCTAACATTTTCCTAAAATATTGAAAAAAGAGAAGAAGACGACGAAAAATTGATAATAAAAATATGACTTGTTAATCCGGTTAGTCGAAATTAGTTGAAAAAATTCATTCATAAAAAACTTTTTATTGAGCACTAACACACCGACAACACCCCACGCACACAGCGGTAGTATGCTCACAGAAAAAAGTAGGAACACGGTTGAGCAGATCGGCGGCTTTGGTTTTCCAGACTTCTGTGTATGTGTGTGAGTGGTTGGGGAAAGGTGGGCTCACGATGGTTAGTTATGAAGGCAAATCTTATATATGCGAAACGCGTAGAGGTTTTGGGTTGAAAGATTTTCTTTTACAGTATAGCGCGGTAGTTTTTATTTTCATGTTAAGTTGAGGTTCTTGTAAATGAATTACAAAACTGCGAAGATATTCACATGAGTTGACAATACTGAATATGTATCTGGAAAATTCTCTTTTAAAATCAACAGATGGCGGTTTCATCCAAAGAAAATTCTGATTTTGAATGCTTTCTGTTCTATCTTGAAAGTTTCTAGGGAGAAATAGAGATTCTAAGAGACATTCAATATAGAGCTCACGAAACTAACAAGGAAAACAGGAACAAGGAACAAATAAAAGAATAACCATTCCTATTGGCTAACTCAAACACTTTAGTCTTGATTGCCTAAAAAACACATCCAAACCGAACAAAACCGGAATTCGGAATTAGAATTGAATTTTACATATCCTGTCGTTGTTTATGATCATTAAGAAAATAGTTTAAAGAATTTATATATTTTTAAGATAAATTTAAATAACTGTAGATAACGAAACAAACCTGACGCAAAACCTTCCTCTCAATATCCACGGTGACAAAAACACTGTTATTGACCTTTCCATAACTCTCCCATCCTGTTAAAGGCGTCCTTGAGGTACTGCACAGATATGTCACCCGAAAACCTCTGAATCGCGAGCCTCTGAGATTTTCGAGCCATTGCATAACGCTCCTGGGGCTCAGTCTAGAATTTAATCCTTTAGATTTCATGTGAGACGCTTTGCGACTGGTGCATCAGTCTTTATTGGAATGATATGGTTTCGTTTGGATCGGTATGAATCCTTCGCAAAGGGATTTCGATCCTTTCCTCTATCAGAAGGACCACGGTGTTGATAGTCGACCTTAGGTTTAATTTTGTTTCTTTATTTGTTGCAGATTAAATTATCACTTTAAATCAACTCTGATTAAAAAAATATATATTTTGTTGACTATAAGGGTGAAATACGTTAAAGAGTTTAGTTTTGAACAATATTTAGTTTAGCCATATAAACAATAATCAACAACTTTTCTGTAAAAATTTTTAAAAAAATCTGATTGAAGCTTAAAGTTAATTTTTACATTAAATATAAAAATGAAACCAAGAAACACATTTTTTTCGACAATCGACACGAACGAATTGATATGAAAAAGTAACTTTTTAGAACCAAAGTTAAATCTTAGATTAAATTTAAAATAAAAATGAGGGAACATAAAAAATTGCATACTCAGAGAAGAGTTCCAATATGTAATGGTATTTGAAATTATAGTTACGAAATCATTATTAACGAACCAGAACCATAATGTGACCATCACTTCTTTTCTTCCAGAAATGTCTATAACAAGAAGCTCAGGGACATTTATGGGGTGTTAAATTTACACGTTTTGGGTGTAGATATAGTATTACCTCTGAACGTGTAGGTGTAAATAAGTTTCAGTTTTTGTTTTCTGATATAGTTCTTCATTTTAAACGATGTGTATTCCATTGCAGATATAAAACTGCCTACACATTTTGACGTGTTCATATTACACCTTAAATAAATTTTTAACAATGAAGACGAATAACTATCATTATTATGGATTAAGGGCTGTATTAAGGTTTGTTGTCCTTTTTAAATGTTCAACAATATATTATGAGTAATATTCTATATTTTCGACACCAAACAAATAGATTGTATTTTTTTTTTCATTTCAATATAAGAAGTAGTAAATTTTACATGCATATAGCAAGTTTTATAGCAGATATAAAAGAATGGAAAACAATAAACACACCGTTTATATTGAAATTTTCACTACAAAATTTTTTTAAATTTTTACTTACACACAAAATTAAATTACTCTAAAAATTCAAAGAAAAAATATGAAAATATGTTAAAAATCAAGATTTTTTTGCCGAATAAACTTTGGAAATATCTATTCTCAAAATGAGTCAGGAATCAGTAATTCATTTGAAGAGAATCAAGACTTTCAAATATTGAATACAAATTCTAAAAGATCTTATGTATACTATGTAGATACTTCCGAAGTAGAGTCCACTGAATATCTCTATTTCAAGTATTCATATTCAATAGTTTTTGAAGAATTAAATATTTGCTTCTTTATTTTTCAATTGACATGAAATTGAAAAATAAAGAAGAAATTGAAATACGTTTTTCAAATACGAGTTTTGGGGTACTTTTTCAACGTAATAATTTCCAGTTTGATTCTTTTTCTTTTAATTCTAGAGGCGTTTTATTTTGTGTGTAGGTAGTAAATTCTACTAGCATTTACGCTCCAGTTGAAGTCCAGAATTTGCATATTTTGCAAACATGTTTCTGAACATGTTCTGTACACATTTTAATATTGAAAAAAATATAATACATTAGCTACGTATTCCCTTGTACTCACTAAAATGTATCTACTCTTCACTTCAGTGGAAGAATAATTTCAATAATTAATACATAAACACAACGTTTGGTTTAAAGATGAGTCGATGACGTTTTTATCTTTTAAACTATCTGATAACAAAAGTCTCATAATTAAGAGGCAAGAATAGCAGCCCTTCTTTGTCAGAAGAAGACATCTTTAGATGATGAAAATTCGTATGTCCTAAGTTGAGCTTCATCTTGTCATACGCGAAGAAAAGGTTTAAAGGTACTGCTGATTCCCTGAAAACCCCCTTCATTACTTTTTGGAAAAACAGTAAAATGGTTTATAAAAAATTGACATTTTAGTACATAACTTCGTTATCTCTAATTATATAGGGTCATGTGATACATTATTTAGAAGGTACCAATAAGACCCATCATTCCCCATCAAAATTTTGGTAAAACATGGGCGTAGGAAAGGGCGATTCCTAGTATGGTTCCTAATAGATTATTCGAAGTGAGGATGGGCCAGAGACTGTGAGTTGGGTAATTTTATAATTCAAAACAAAAAAAACCCTAGTGCTACTACGGAACGTAGGTCTACTGCACCACTTCATTACTATTTTTCCTCTGATCACACATTTATTGAGTAAGCTTCATATTTGAGTGTGAAAGCTCTTTAAAATGTGTGGAATACGAACAACAATTAAAATATGTGAATTGTTATCCACAAAATAATTACTGCACAAATAAAATATATAAGCCACTCAAATAAATACACTGAAAAACGTTCCATGTAACCTACATAACTATTATATGATACTGCATCAAAGTTAAATTAACATTTTGTTTTAATAGACCCAAAATATTTGTGTGCTACAACAATTTGTTATTGTAGGTGATATTTCATATAAACATGTTGTATAGTTTGAGACAAAAATGTTCCACTGAAGTTCATAGAAAATATGTATTTAATTTGATTTCTTCGAATATGGAGATGCTGATATTTTCCACTGAAACGATGCACCCTACCAGAGCAAGAAAAATCTTCAAAGAGCTTTTCATTGCAAATATTACTAACATCAAGCTTTGGCTGAACTAAAGGCTATGAACTTTCACTTCATTAAGTATACGAGTTCAAAACTTACTAAAAGCAAGACTTTCCCAGTACAATTTAACAAATATAAAATGTTAAAATTATATGTGAATAAAAAGTAAGTTAGTCCTTGTTTTTTGTCTGTGGTTACTTTCCTTAAACAAATCGACATTGATTATCCAATGTTGACCAAACTTGCATGATTTGTTCTTTGAAGTTTGGAATAGACAATATGCTACTTTTGTTGAAAGGGGGAGATGATATGCTAATTAACGTTACATACAAACTTACGTTACGTTACGTTTTTTTTTTTATTATTATTATTGAATATCTTTAATAATTGATATGAATGGGTAGGATCATGGGGAATATGTGCATTGTTGGAAGAGTAAGAAGACATGATACTTTTTGCAGTATTACATGAATCTTTAGGATACTTTTTGGCTGTGTATGTATTTTTGATCACCGAAAAATCAGATATTAATACTTTTCGTAATTTGACGCGAAGGAATACATTACATTCCTGATAAATTGATGGTTTAAGTTAGGATTTTGGTGAATTAACGAAAGAAGGGGTATATTTTTATAAATTATTAAAATACCAAAAATCCTTCGCAGCTTCAAAAACGTCATTATAATAGGAATTTAAATAAAAATTAATATTGTAATAACTGACGGCAACATTTAAAAAAAAATTGTTAAACTATAAGTACCATACAAATATTTAACATTAAACAAAAAATATGTAAAAATAATCAAAATCTATACAAACAATGATACATACTATAAGCATACTAAAGCATTTCCAATTTATGTATTCTAGCCCACATAACAATAGAAAAATAACAAGTCGAAAAAGACAAATTTGTTCACGTATGTTAAGATAATCCCTATAGGGCATTTAAATGTTCATCATCCAGAGAAGACTTTTTCTGACAAACTAGTGACACTATTCTTGCTTAAGATTCTTTCCAAGGCGGTAGAAGAAAATAGAACAGTATATTGATTATGTTTTGAGAAGTTCATCGTAGATATCATATATATTTTTCTTTTTAGTAAATTAAACAATTAATACAAAATAATAAAAATCACAGAAATGTTACTTAAAAAGGTACTAAACTTACCAAATTATGGCAATGTCTTTAAACTTTCTAAACTCACTACAAAAAAAAAATCCTATTGTGAGTAAAATACGATCCTTTAAAAAGTTGTTGTAACACTTCCTCGTTTCATGAAAAATTAAAAAACTAATTCTGAAAAAAACACGAACAATATAAGACCTTTCTCCGAAATGAACGACTACTTTTTTTTAAACCAGATTTTTTTTCTACCATTTGAAATTGAAAAAAAAAATGTTTTATTTGAAAAATGCTATATAAAAAGGACATGTTTAAAATGTAGAATTAATTCACATATTTTGTTTCATGAATATTTTACACTCAAAATAAGTGTGCTACACATTTTAAAGATCAGTAAAATACTCATTTTGTTTGTACAGTATATATTCTGTTCAAATGTGTGATGAAATAAAAATAATGTTTATGTTGCATATTTTATTGAATATCGTAAGTATTTGATATGTGGAATTTGTATAGTTTATATCACGGGAAAAAAGTGTAAGAGTTTCACATACTTATGAGTGGGTAAAGAAAAATGCCCACAAAAATAGGAAAACATTTGCAGGTAAAATTCGTACAAAAGAGAGAAATACATCAGAAAATAAGGTTCGAGATCCACTAATTGCAAGATAGTTCTGATAAGCATGAATTCAAAGGAAACCGAGAAAAGGAAACGAAATTGAGCTTGGTTGCTTCTCAATTAAATAAGTTCACAAACTTTTTAAATGTATATCGTTATTGTAGCTTTTCTTACTGATGTAAGAGTTTTTCACACAGATGTGGTAATTTTACTTACTCATGTAGAAGTTTTTACTATATTCGGAAATTTAACTTACTTACGTAGAAGTTTTTAATACAATTGTTTGAGTTTCAGTGTATAAACAAATATGTTATATAGTTAATATTCACTCAATTTTCCATGAATTTATTTTCAAATTAAGGTTTGTCCTTGAAAGCCCAAGTTCTCAAAACTATTTTCCCTGTGAATGTCTAGTGCAATTTTGTAACCAGTCCGTTTGGACCGTCTGAGTACAAATTACGTCAGAAAAGGGAAAAGAGTGACCCTTTTTTTTTTAGATACAATCAAATTGTCTGTTTGAATTTTTTTAAAAACCTGATAATTATTAAAATACTATAAATTTAATTTAAGTCATCATCACAAATAACAAAAACATAACATTCCCTATACATAATATAAAAAACACAACACCCCATTCAAACGAACAGACAAAGTGTTGTTACGATGGAAAACCAGTCGGAAAAAACGCTCACCTACCCAATATGAATACAAGTGGAGAGAATGTGCATTTCCAAAGTGTTATAGAATGCTTGAAGAGGAAATGTAGTGTTTGGGTGGTAGATATGTCGTAGCTGGTTTCTCGTCTCTATACATCCCTCAATCCATCCGGTTTATGTATGTGTGTGTAAGTATCTGTGCATGTAAATATTTTAGTATCTGAGAGATTCGTCAGTCGTCTTTTGGAATGGAATAAATACGTACGCTTACCGCGTCGCTCAATTTTTTTTCGTTCATTCACTCTTCAATTTTCATTCATTATTTTTTTACATAATTTCAAAACATTTGCGAAAAAAAGTAAACTATCCAAGTTTTAAATAAATAAAAAAAAAAGTTATAGTGTGAACAGAAAAAAAAAAACAAAAATAAAAACATAAATTCGAAAAAAAAATATCACAAAAAAAAAATAAGAAAAAATATAGAAAAAAATATATTTTAAGAAATAAGAAATACACAGTTGAATTAAAAATATCATGAATTCAAATTGTTGCTCGTTTCCGCTACAGTCACACAGACAGAAAAAAAAGTATCTAAACGATTGAAAAACCAAAAAGAATATATAGATAGAGCAACATATATAGATATACCTATACAGTGTGTTGTGTTGTTTCATTTGAGAATGTATATGAAGAAATAAATATACAGAAAAAAAAAAATAAAAGAAGTAGAAAAAAAATTATGTGTGTGGAGTGTAATATTTTTGTTGGTTTATTTCTTTGAAAAAAATAATCGGCAGTCGCAGAACAGCAGCAAAAAATATACGAAAAAAAAATTAAAAATCATCATCAAAAAAGAAATAATTACACTTTTGAAAGTTCTCTAAAAACGACGACGACACAGAAAAAAAAAGGAAAAATACTTATAATTTCTTATGAATGAAGAAAAAAAAGAAGAAAAAAATATTATTTTAATCAACGAAGAAGGAGAAAAAAAAATTGAATTTAATCTTTAATTTAATTTTTATTTTTTTCGTTTTTGAGGAAAAAAAAAGAAAAGATAGAGAGAGAGAAAGAATTGTGTTAATTTAACAGTGAACAAAAAATATTGTTAGAAAATATAGTGAATTTCGTTCGATTGGATTATATCGTTGCACCAAAAAACAACATCATCCATCATTACCATCATCAATTGGATTACTATTTGCTTTTTATTTGAAACTATGTAAGTGGGATTACTATGACATTCTATGATATTCTACTGAGTGGTTTTGAATAGCAGGAAATTCTTATAGGATTTGGGTTAGATGAATTTAGATAGAATAGATTTGTTGAATTTAGGGAACTTCCTTTGAGGTCTGAAATTATAGTGGCACTTCCAACATCTTCTTTTTGTATCTGAACATACTTTCAATTCATGATATCCTAAGGATTTTGGGTATTTCCAGAATATACTAAACTATGTCTTGGGTATCTCCATAATTCTTAATACAATTTATGATAACTCTCCATAACTTTCAGTTCTGGAAGTTGGATTTTTTTTGGGATTTTCCGAAGTGATAACTTTATATGAACCTTTCGATCTGATTTCAAAGGCATTCCCTTTTATTTTGAAAGTTTAAATTGAAATACGACTTTGAAGAAAGAAGTTTCTTTTATTAGAGATGTCTTGCTTTATTTCTCTGAGCTTGAAAGCTTAACAAATATAAGTCAAAGTGTCATAGAATTTGCTTTTAAAATAAAAGACTTTCTTTGATTTGAAAGGCTTTCTCTTAATTCAAATATTTAGAAAACGATTAAGAGATCTTGAAAGAAAGTATTATTTTCTATAGAGAATTTTCAAATGGAAAAACTATAATAATATAAAAAGACGAAAGGCTTGTTTTTAATATTCAAAAACTTAATGTCTTTTAACATTAATTTATTATATTATTATTATAAATTAATATAATA
>JXPG01007083.1:0-13490 GCA_001015175.1 Megaselia abdita | reverse complement strand
AGTCAAAAATAAATTTTTGTGAAATTTACTTGTTAATAAAACTTTTCTTCTTCAAATTGTTTTATTTATGTAAATTAAGACATTTCATTAAAAAAAATCCCTTTTTTTTAAATTTTCATATTTTTGAAAATAAAAATGCAAAGGGTTACCACCGTCAAATTTATGAGTCAAAAATTAAAATTTTGTGAAATTGACTTTTCAATCAAACTTTTCTTCAACAAAGTGTTTTATTTAAGTAAATTAAAACAATTCCATAAAAAATCCAATATTTAAAAATGTTCATATTATTTTTGAAAAAACAATTTTTTTTTAGTTTTATTTAAGTAAATTAAGACATTTCCTTGAAAAAGCCAATAATTTTTAAATTTCCATATTTTTGAAAAAAGTCATATTTGTACCACTGTAAATTTTGTGAGTTAAAAATGAAATTTTCGTAAAATTGATTTTGAAAAAAGTACTCACTCTAACAAACATTCAGTTAAATACTCGCTCGCTCAAACAAATCATGACTCAAAAGCCTACTAACTCAAACAAATATTCTCACACTCATAAAAACAGACACTAACTAAGCACACAAATAATCACTAAAAAACCAAACCACTCTTTCAAAATAACACTCACTTAAAAAAATGCTAAATTCAAAACACACATTCACTAAAAAAAATACTCACTTAAAAACAAAAGCTCATTTAAACAGATACTCAATCAAACACACACTTACTCAAACTAATATTCTTTCAAAGCGCTCTCACTCAAACACACCGTCACTCTAACAAATATTAACTCAAATGCTTAAAGCAATGCTTACTTAAACATACACTCACTCAAACAAATGCTCAGCCAAATAAACTCTCACTCAAACACACTCTCTACTCACTCAAATATTCAATCACACATTTAAGAATATAATTTTTTTTACAATCGACTGTTTTTGTTTTTTTTTATTTATTAAATTGAAACAAATATGTTTTTAAAATTAACTTAAAACACAAATCATTCTTAATAATTTTTATCATTTAAATAATTCTAGTATATCTGAACATGATAAAAATATTTACTGTTTCTCAATCGGTATTTTTTTAGTAGTCTGTGTTCAGAAAAATATGGATTTTAATTTCTGTTCAAATTTAATTTTGTTTAAATTCCATTTATCCTATTTATTTATTTTTTAAAATTTAATTTAAGAGACAAAAATTTTGAGACTCATGTGAAATTAAATTAATTGTCCGTTGATATAATAATGTTTAAATACATAATTTGAATAATCAAGATTCAAGTTGTTCAATTTTATTCAAAATTGACTTAATTAATTTGAAAACAAAAAATACATCAACATAACACAAGCACAGTCTTCCCTTAATAAATAATTCAAACAAATGTTCCCCTACAACAAAACCAAAAAAAAAAAAAATTCCTTTGACATTAAATGAAAAAAATATTAGAAAGCGGAAGAAATTATGAAACACAAATAAAAAGAAACTGCGCTTTTAATTACGAGATATTTCTTTGTGATTTTCAAGCAAGAGATTGTTTCATTAACTACATTCTCAGTAATCTTTACCTCCAGCTTCTTTCACCTTGTATATAGTATAAGCAAAATGAAAATCTCATCAACCGTAATCCATAAACCTCATTAGTTTGCTCTGAAGTGATTATACAATACCTTCAGATATACATAAAGATAGCATCGCATCCTCTTCAACCATTACAAAGCACTTGCCATTTCTATCTATAACCAAGAACATAATCAAATCATCATAAAACTCAAATTACCATCACTAACAACAACAAGCTGAAGAAGATCTGAGTGGAACAACCAACCAAACACACATTACATTCCCCCAATTTATATCAACTGTAACATTATAATGTTGCAATAAAAGTAGCTACCAAATAGCCCTTACAGCATGCATAGTGTTCAACTATTTCACTCTTCTCTAAAGGACTTACTGGAATACTGGAACACTGTGAAGCTTTCACTATAGAAACGCTATATGAAACACCATAAAACATAGAAAGGAAAGAGGTGGCGAAAGAGGAGATGGTGTTCTCATAAACAAGGACACCCTACATTCTCCTGAAATGCCACCGACGACGACAATAGTAAAGTGCAAAATTATCCATTATGATCCCCATATTTTACAACTAATTAAGTTTCAGATTAAAAGCCTTTTTTACTTCTGGGATTTGTTCTACATAATTTACTTGACATTTATATTATTTGTTGGGATTTTTGTGACGATTTAGGCTTTTGATGATATTCCTTATTTGTAGATTTAATAATCTAGATACGCAACAGTCATCAGCGCCCCTTGCGGTAGAGGCTTAAGTATAGACACAAGCCATACTCTTTGACACAAACCATTTCGCTCATACTGAACTCAGCGATAACTTGTAAATGCTATTTTAAGAATTTTATTGAGTATGGGAGTGAGCGAGTGCATGAGTGAAAGTATTAAGAAAGAAGACTGGATTGAGTGAATGAGTAGATTATTGTGTGAAAGAGTGAGTGCTTGAGTGTATGAATGAAGAGGCTTCTAAATTTATTGCAGTTTTTTAAAGTTTTCGGAAATTCTTGATCTTTGCTTTATTATGTACGCAAAATTGTAGTTTGATGATGATTAATATTCTACCCTTCAAATAAGTGGGAAAAAACACAAACGTCATAAATATGTGTTCTGTATATTTACTCACACAAACATTAAATTTTAAAATTTGTAGAAATGTTCTTGGTTTTTTCCTTATGAAATTAAGTTTTCTAATAAGTAAAACATCTACAAATCTCACAATTAAATCTCAAAGTGAAACATTAAAAAATCTCAAAATTAAAAATACAATAAAATAATATTCTCGAAGCTTTAGAGAGAAAATGAATTGTTATTTTCTGTCTAATATACAGGAGCAATGTTTGTTCTACTGAATACGACTTTTTTCATTCTAAGTTAAAAAAAATCTATTAAATACCACGAGCTTAAAAATGTAAAAACAAAACTCTTTAAAATACATTGAGTTTCATAATGAATCTGAAAAGAAACTTTTTAAAATACCGTCAGATCAAGAATATATCAGACTATATATTAAGAAGATAATCGAATTTTGGGATGTATCTGAAAAAAAAATCTTTAGAATACGGCGAGTTTAAGAATATATCAGAATCATAGTTTAGTTTGAATGTAAGAAAAAACACTTTAAAATAGCGCGAGTTTCAGAATTGAGAAAAATATTGCAAGTTTAAGAATATATCAGAAAAAGTAGCGAATGTTATGATGTATCTGAAAAATACTCTTTAAATACCTCTAGTTCAAGAATATATCAGAAACAAAACTCCTTAAAATACCAGTTCAGTTCAAGTATGTATCATACAAAAATTTTAGGATGTATCTTGAAAAAAACTTTTAAAATTTTAGATTGTATCAGAAACAAAAACAATTATTTTAAAAACCTCAAGCTTAAGAATGTAAAAAAAAAACCAATTTAAATTTATCTAAACAAAATTCTTTAAGATAGCGCGGGTGTTAAGATGTAAAAAAAGACGATGAGTTTAAGAATATAAAAAAAAACTCAAATTTCAGGATACATCTGAAAAAGAAAAAAAAAACACTTTAAAATAGCGCGAGTTTTGTAATGTATCTGGAAAAGCTCTTTAAACAACCTCAAGCTTAAGTGATGGTATAAACAAAATTAAACAAAAAATAAACAAAATTCTTTAAGATAGCGCGAGTGTTAAGATGTAAAAAAGAACCTTTAAAATACCTTAAGTTTTAGAATGTATCTGAAAAAAACTCTCCTAAAAATACCGCAAACTTTTTGAAATGTAAGAAAAAAAAACTCTTTAAAATACCTTGTGTTGCAGAATGTAAAAAATTAAACAAAAATACCATGATTTTTAGAATATAATCAGAAAAAAATAGCGAATTTCAATGTATCTGACAAAAACTCTTTAGAAGACCTCGAGTTTTAGATTATATCAAAATATGGAAACTCACGCTTTATCTGTAAGACCCCTTTAAAACACCTCGTTTACGAATGTATCTTCAAAAAATACCCTATTCAAAATACAAGAGTTTTAGAGTGTATCAGAAAAAAACTCTTTCAAATACCTTAATTTTAAGAATATGTATCTGAACAAAAAAACTCTTTAAAATACTAGCACTCTTATAAGTACGCGAGTTTTAGATAATGCATATGAAAAAAAAATCTTTAAAACACCGCGAGTTTAAAAATATAAAAATAAACTCTTTAAAATACCACGACCTTAGGAATCACAAAAACAAAAATACCGGGAGTTTTAGAATGTATCTGAAAAAAAAACTATTTAAATACAACAAGTTTGAGAATGGAAAAAAAACTTGAAAAATACCGCGAGTTTTAGAATTTATCTTAAAGAAAACTCTTTAAAACACCGCGATATTTAAAATTTATTTGAACAAAATTCTTTAAAATACCTCTTGTTTAAGAATATAAAAAAAACTCTTTAAATTCCTTAAGTCTAAGAATGTAAATAAACCCTTTAAGACACCACAAGCTTTAAAATGTACCGAACAAAAATTGCGAATTTCAGGATGTATCTGAAAAAAAACTCTTTGAAATAACACGAGTTTTAGAATTTCTCGGAAGAAGAAATTTTTTAAATAACGCTTTAAGTTTCAGAATTAAAAAAAAAACACTTTAAAATACGCGAGCTTCAGAATTTATCTTAAAAATTCAGGTTGTATCTGAAAAATACTGCTAATTATAATAAAACACCACGAGTTTTGTAATGTTTCTAAAAAACACCTTTAAATAATACTGCGAGTGTTAGAATGTATATGAAAAAACATTTAAAAAAAAAAAACAGCAAGTTTCAGAATGAACAAAAAAAACTCTTAAAAATACAGCGAGTTTTTGAATCTATCTGAAACAAATTTCTTTAAAATACCGCAGTTTTAAAATGTATCTGAGAAAAAAAAATATGTATAATATATCTTAAAAATATCCTTTAAAAAAAACTCTTTAAAATACCGAGAGTTTTAAAATAATTTTTGTTTTTGAAAAATGCCGCTGGTTTTAAAATTTATTTTAACATTTTAGGATGTATCTGAAAAAAAACTCTTTAAAATACTGCGAAAATTTCAAATTTCATGATGTATCAGAAAAAAGAACTCTTTAAAATACTGCAAGTTTCAGTGTAATGTAAAAAAGGATTGCGAATTTCAGGATGTATCTTTGAAATACTGCGAGTTAAGTTATCTAAAAAAAAACTACTTTTCTATTTTTCTATTTCTATTTATCTGAAAACAAACTCTTTAAAATACCGAGAGTTTTAGAATGTATTTGGAAAAACTATTTAAATACTGCAAGTGTAATGTAAAATAGCTAACTTCAGGATGTATCTGAAAAAGAACTTTTTGAAATACCGACAGTTTTATAATGTATCTGAAAAATACCGCGAGTTTTGGAATGTAACAAATTCTGTAAAAAACCGCTTGTTTTTGAATTTATCTTAACATTTCAGGATGTATCTTAAAATAGACCCTTTAAAATACTGCAAATGTATCCGAGTTTTAGAATGTATCTGAAAAAAAAACTATTAGAAAAACATGAATCGATAAAAATACTCGTTAAAAACTCCCACTTTCAAAATGTATCTGAAAAAGACCAGAGAGTTTAAGGATTTATCTGAAACAAAAAACTTAAAGATGCCGAGAGCTTCAGAATGTATCGAAAACGCTAAATATCCTCACATTCAAAATGTATCTGAAAACAAAACTCCTTAAAATACCGTCACATAAAGAATGCATCAAAATAAACCGCGAATACTTCATGTTTCCCTGCTTTATAATTCTCAAAAAAAAAAGTACATGGGAATCCATAAAAGTTATGATGAGTTTCTGAATTAATTCTAATAAAGTGTAATTTTTCTCAAAAAATAACTCTTCCCTTTAAATTTATAAAATATAGAGTCCAAAAACCCTGAAATTATATAATATAATAAATATTATATAAATAGTTTTCGAAAGTATCTTGAAAATAAAACTTTTTAAAATATCGCGAGTTTTAGAATGTATCTGAAACAAATTTTCTTCAAAAAAAAGGTAGTTTTAGACTGTAAAAGAAACTGAAAAATACGAGAGTTTTAGAATGTATGAAAAAAAACTCTTTAAAATACCTCGAATTTCAGAATGTAAAAAAAATGTATTTGAAAAACCACTCTTTCAAAATGTTTCTGAAAAAAAAGCCGAGAGTTTAAGGATGTATCTGAAACATAAAACTTAAGACTGCATCAAAATAAACTGCGAATGGTTCGTGTTACAATCTCGTTGCTTTACAATTCTCAAAAAAAAAAGTATATGGTAATCCATAAAAGTTATGATGAGTTTCTGAATTAATTCAAATAATTGTCATTTTTCTCAAAAAACAAGTTTAAGGATGTATCTGGAAAAAGCTCAACTGAAACGAAACTCTTTAAAATAACGCAAGTTTCAGAATTAAAAAAAAAAAAAACACTTTAAAATACAGCGATTTTTAGAATGTATCGGAAAGAAAACTCGTTAGAAATAAATTAATTTAAAAATTTATCTTAAGAAAACATTCGCTAAAGCGTGAAAAAAAACTCTAAAATATGGCGAGTATGTGTATCTGAAAGAAAATTTCAGGATGTATCTGAAAAAGAAGTTTTTGAAATACCGACAGTTTTATAATGTATCTGAAAAAAACCACTTGTTTTTGAATTTATCTTAACATTTCAGGATGTATCTGAAAAAAGACTCTTTAAAATACTGCAAATGTATTCGAGTTTTAGAATGTATCTGAAAAAAAAAAAAACTATTGGAAAAACATGAATCGATAAAAATACTCGTTAAAAACCCCCACTTTCAAAATGTTTCTGAAAAAGACCAGAGAGTTTAAGGATTTATCTGAAACAAAAACTTTAAAAATACCGAGAGCTTCAGAGTGTATCGAAAACACTAAATACCCTTACATTTAAAATGTATCTGAAAACAAAACTCCTTAAAATACCGTCACATTAAGAATGCATCAAAATAAACCGCGAATACTTCATGTTTCACTGCTTTATAGTTCCCACAAAAAAGTATCTGAATCAATAAAAGTTATGATGAGTTTTTGAATTAATTCTAATAAAGTGTAATTTTTCTCAAAAAACAACTCTTCCCTTTAAATGTAATTTATGTTTATAAAATATCAGAGTCCCAAAAACTCGAAATTATAATAAACTACAAACCACAACATAATTTCCAATTATTTACGACTACTAAACCTACATACAAAAAAAAAAAAACCAGTCAATCCGCCNTAATTTTTCTCAAAAAACAACTCTTCCCTTTAAATGTAATTTATGTTTATAAAATATCAGAGTCCCAAAAACTCGAAATTATAATAAACTACAAACCACAACATAATTTCCAATTATTTACGACTACTAAACCTACATACAAAAAAAAAAAAACCAGTCAATCCCTGAAGGAATGGAAAAAATGCAATCTCACAAGTGATTAATGTAATTACTCTAACCTAGTTTCTTTTTATATTGACAGTTTTACTAGCTTGCTGCACTCATGAATCAGAAGGACTACGTAGGGTTCTCCGTGGGAGAAGGACCATGACCAGAACGTATTACTGTGAGTAAAACTTTCCCTCAATCGTAAAACAAAAACAAAATTTCATTGAAAATCTCAATTTCAGTCGGTATTGGATTCCCTGCTTGGGTCGTCATTGTCTTGGTGGCCATTGGAGAGATCCTTGTCGGTGTTATTCTCTACTTTTCGCTACGCTACTTTGTCCTTAGAGCTGATGATGAAGATGGAACACAAATGACTACAATGAACAAGGGCGTCACTTATCACAAGGCCACAGATATTGACCATCCATCCACCCCTCCAGCTGCCACATCCGCTTTCGTCAGTCCATACCCAGCTACAATCACTAATCAAGGACAAACCTACCAAAGAACTCCCCAGTTGGAGAACTTTATGGAAGATGAAGTTTAACAATTTAATAATTTTAACGAAAAATTTTCATTAAGAAAATCTGTTTATGATTTTCTTTCTCTACTTTTTAGTTTTTAATAAAAATACAACATTTTCTTTCTGAAGATGAGTTCAAAGGAAGTTTTGCTTTACTTACTTATTTCAAACTGCTTGGATGCACCTTAGTAGAAGAGTTTTCTCTTTCTCCTTATGATTTTTGAGTTTCGAAATGGGAATGAAGTCATATCACATACTTGTGAGAATTGATGTTATTTATATCGAATGGATATTGTTCATATTTGTCGGATTGTTTTACTATTATTTCGAATTATGAGAGGTATTATTTTTCATTCTTGTATTAAAAGAGTTTTATTTTTATTAATTCATATTGGTCTGAAGATCTGTTATATATTTTTAACAAATTTAGAAATTAATACTTTTGGTAAAGGTTACGTTTTGGGCATAAACTTATAAGGTAAAGTCAAGAAATATTTAGATTTCAATTGATTTTTATAATATATTTTGAAATGTGAGAAAATGTTTAGGATTCGACGGGTAATATTAAGAGTTGAGAAATAAACCAATTTTTGGAAATGGAAAAGTTTTTAAGATTTTGTGGTAAAATTTTGTATTTTAAGATATTAGTATCGTTGGACAAAAATACAGAAAAATCTGGAAAAAAAGGCCAAACCGTTATAGCAAAAAAAAAAAAAATACATTCAGCAAAACAATTAATATATACAATAATTAAAAGAAAATATAATAAATACAATAAAATAAAAATATAAAGAAATAGTAAATAATATGTTTAAAATTTAAGAATCTAAATCTTTAAGAACTAAAATTCCTTCTGCTTCGTCATAACCATCATAAATAAATATACATTCAATAAGTTAAATATATTAATAATAATAATAATTATAATAATAATAATAATAATAATAATAATAATAATAATAATAATAATAAGAGAACAAATAAAATTTATGATTTCTTGAGATCTTAAATAAAGAGATTAAGTTATTTTTTTATGAAAACTTCTTACTTTAATTAATTAAAAGACTTTATGGAAGACAAGTTCTGTTTTAAAAGCAATTTTAAGAAGTTGATTTTTAGGCTCAAAAAATCACAAATGCAGTTTTATAAAAAAAAACGAACAAAATTAAATGATTTTTTCATGAAAACTTCTTAATTTAATCAATTAAAAGACTTTATGGAAGAAAAGTTCTGTTTTAAAAGCAATTTAAAGAAGTTGATTTCTAGGTTCAAAAAATCACAAAGGATTACCCCTTTGCAGTTTTATTAACAAAATGACCGAAAAAAATTTAGTGGTTTTTGCATGAAAACTTCTTAATTTAATCTTTATGGAAGAAAAGTTCTGTTTTAAACGCAATTTAAAGAAGTTGATTTTTAGGCTCAAAAAAAAAATCACAAAGGGTTACCCCTTTGAAGCTTTATTAAAAAAATTACCGAAATGAAAACTTCTTAATTTAATCAATTAAAAGACTTTATGGAAGACAAGTTATGTTTTAAAAGCAATTTAAGTTGATTTTAGGCTAAAAAAATCACAAAGGGTAACCCCTTTGCATTTTTATTAAAAAAAAAGACCGAAAAAAATAAATTGATTTTTTCATGAAAACTTCTAAATTTAATAAATTAAAAGACTTTATGGAAGAAAAGTTCTGTTTTAAACGCAATTTAAAGAAGTTGATTTCTAGGTTCAAAAAATCACAAAGGATTACCCCTTTGCAGTTTTATTAACAAAATGACCGAAAAAAATTTAGTGGTTTTTGCATGAAAACTTCTTAATTTAATCTTTATGGAAGAAAAGTTCTGTTTTAAACGCAATTTAAAGAAGTTGATTTTTAGGATCAAAAAATCACAAAGGGTTACCATTTTGCATTTCCATTTTTATAACAAAAAATACTGAAAAAAATTAAGTGATTTTTTCATTAAAACTTCTTAATTTAATCAATTAAAAGACGTTATGGAAGAAAAGTTCTGTTTTAAACGCAATTTAAAGAAGTTGATTTTTAGGCGCAAAAAATCACAAAGGGTAACGCCTTTGAAGCTTTATTAAAAAAAATACCGAAAAAAATTAAGTGATTTTTTTATGAAAACTTCTTGATTTAATCAATTAAAAGATTTTATGGAAGAAAAGTTCTGTTTTAAAAGCAATTTAAAGAAGTTGATTTCTAGGCTCAAAAAATCACAAAGGGTTAACTCTTTGAATTTTTTTAATAAAAATTACAAAAAAATTAAGTGATTTTTTCATTAAAACTTCTTAATTTAATCAATTAAAAGACGTTATGGAAGAAAAGTTCTGTTTTAAACGCAATTTAAAGAAGTTGATTTTTAGGCGCAAAAAATCACAAAGGGTAACGCCTTTGAAGCTTTATTAAAAAAAATACCGAAAAAAATTAAGTGATTTTTTTATGAAAACTTCTTGATTTAATCAATTAAAAGACTTTATGGAAGAAAAGTTCTGTTTTAAAAGCAATTTAAAGAAGTTGATTTCTAGGCTCAAAAAATCACAAAGGGTTAACTCTTTGAATTTTTTTAATAAAAATTACAAAAAAATTAAGTGATTTTTTCATTAAAACTTCTTAATTTAATCAATTAAAAGACGTTATGGAAGAAAAGTTGTGTTTTAAACGTAATTTAAAGAAGTTGATTTTTAGGCTCAAAAAATCACAAAGGGTTAACTCTTTGCATTTTTTTAATAAAAATTACAAGAAAAATTAAGTGATTTTTTTATGAAAACTTCTCAATTCAATCAATTAAAAGACTTTATGGAAGAAAAGCTCTGTTATAAACGCAATTTAAAGAAGTTGATTTCTAGGCTCAAAAAATCACAAAGGATTAATCCTTTGCAGTTTTATAAACAAAATGACCGAAACAAATTTAGTGGTTTTTGCATGAAAACTACTTCATTTAATCAATTAAAAGACTTTTTTGGAAGAAAAGTTCTGTTTTAAACGCAATTTAAAGAAGTTGATTTTTAGGCTCAAAAAATCACAAAGGGTAAACTCTTTGCATTTGTATAACAAAAAAAAACCGAAAAAAATTAAGTGGCTTTTTCATGAAAACTTCTTAATTTAATCAATTAAAAGACTTTATGGAAGAAAAGTTGTGTTTTAAACGTAATTTAAAGAAGTTGATTTTTAGGCTCAAAAAATCACAAAGGGTTACCCTTGTGAAGTTTTATATAAAAAATTACCGAGAAAAAATTAAGTGCTTTTTCATGAAAACTTCTTAATTTAATCAACTAAAAGACTTTATGGAAGAAAAGTTTTGTTATAAACGCAATTTAAAAAGTTGACTTTTTTTTGTTTCTTTAATAATATTAGGAAATTCCCTTTCGTAAGTTTGAAAATTATTATCAATTTTTTTAATTTTTGTGGAGTAAACTAAAACTATTAACGTTTCAATATAAGTTCATTTAACATAATAAAAACCCACAATAAAAAAAAATAATCTCCATTGAATTTAAAATAAAATAAAAGTTCTAGCTAATAATAACCTTTTCATGGTAATAATAAATTCTTTGAAAAAACAAAAAATTAATAATGATGTAAAATTAGCGATGCAAAGGTACGGTATTTTCCCTCACAATGGTAAATAGTAAAAATCATAATTAAGTTAACTGAGGAGACTAAACTATTCTACACATGCAAAAGTTAATAATAATCCTCTTTCAACTTTCATCAAATAGAATAACACAATGCATTCGAACGAAACGAAACGAAATCCTCTTAACAGCTGGAAATTTTTCAAAAAACCTTTGAACACATGGAAAGTTGTTTCTGTACTTTTGCTACCTTTTATACCTACGAACAAAACAAGCAAAACAACAAACTCTCTGACAGACCCATCCGGTCCGCCGTTGCTTTTGGTAACTAAAATACTTTCTTAGAAATCCTCTTTGAAAACTTTCTCTCATTCGACTTGCAATGAAAACAGGAACTGAACTGAACTTATAAAAGTGAAACTTTCTTCTGCTTCTTAATAAACTATGGTCTCTCTGTTTCATTCATTCCATCCCTCCCTTTCTTTCTATATACTTAAAAACAACTTGATCTTCCGAGATTTTCATCTTTCAGATATTATTTTTCATCATATTTCCAAAGTGTGTGTTTTCTTGACTTTTCTTCTTTCAATTTTCAAATCCATAAATTTCTCATACTCTTCTGTTGTGCACCATGGTATGGTACTCCAAATAAGAACGATGATGGTTGGAAATAAAACTCAATGATGTGGAAAATTTCTGCTCTTCTTATTACACTACATAGAACAGTCAGGAGCAGTTCTGTACTATTCTATTCTGCTCTATTCTATTTTATTCTATGAAATGAATGGATGAAATGAAAGGCAGGGAAATAAAGGAATCAACTCAACGTATATGAATGAGGCGGATTAGAGTAGATAAATTTTATGAGTTTCTACTATTCCCACAACTTAAATTATTAGATATATTCTGTTCTCTAATTAAATAAGATTATTGCAATTAAGACCTGAAGTGAGATATATATATATATATATATATATATATATTATCTATGAGAACGGAAACAAGGCTGCTCTGCTGTTTTGCATTTCACTTGTTGTGGCTTATTCATAACAATTTATCTCTATCATGAGATTATCATCAGTGGAAACAAGTGGCTTTTTTCGTCTTAAATGTATNATATATATATATATATATATATATATTATCTATGAGAACGGAAACAAGGCTGCTCTGCTGTTTTGCATTTCACTTGTTGTGGCTTATTCATAACAATTTATCTCTATCATGAGATTATCATCAGTGGAAACAAGTGGCTTTTTTCGTCTTAAATGTATTTAATTTTAGTTTTAATTACTAATTATGTTTTATTACTAATTATTAGTATTTTGGGGAAATTAATTCTCGTTGTTTTGTTTTTCAAATACGAACAAGATGAGTTAAGGAGATTCAATCCACAAGATTTTACTATCAAACGGAATTAACAAACAAAATCAACAATCTATGAAATCATCGGATTAAAATGCAGACGTTACTTAGACACAAGTGCAACTTCAACCAACAATTAAGCAACATCTGGAAGATCAGTAAGAAGCTCATGAGCAAACAAAATAAATAGCAATTTTGTTCAACAAAGAGTTAACTCTTCATCCAGCTTCAAGAGCTAAGAACACACGAGGTAAATTGCGAAGTATTCAGAAGCAAGAAAGAATATAAACAGTTTTTTGAGGAACTTTAAGAACTATCGAAACGTCTAAAACTCTAGGTCTATCATTTTAAGAGAATTTAGCCTAACAGCAACACGATATCTATACAAATGATGATTCAGAAGAGCTGGAACAGCGATACAAATCTAGAGAAATTTATAAATTTCCTAAAAAGGATAACCCCGCACTAAGAAAGCAGATAAGTCTTCCTCGACTCTATTTGGAAAGGGTGGGTTTTCTTTTTATTTGTTCTCACTGTTTTCCAGTCAGTTTTTGGTAAAGTTTCTTTTTTTAAAAACTTTTATTGAA
>JXPG01007082.1:3264-13946 GCA_001015175.1 Megaselia abdita | reverse complement strand
TTTTAAAAAAAAAAAAAAAAAACACAAAAAAATTGTATTTTTTTTTTTATTTTGATTTTGGATTTCATATGCAATTTTTATGAGTGTTTGAATCCTTATTTTGTTTAAGATATAACACATAACATTTTAAGTTGGTAACAATATATACATATTATAATACATACAATACATATTAAGACACAAAAATGATTTATGTTTTTGTGAAATAAGAACTATCATATGATGTTAAGACATAATATTTGGATGACATTCAGTTTTACGACATAATAGCCGAATCGGGCGGAAAGTCAACATTATTTGGGGTACAATGTCCTGTCTTAACGCATGTTTTTAGTATGGGAGTATTCAGGCGCTAAGTCCACGGACGAAACAAAACATCATAAAACGCAAAAATGAGAAATCGTGTTTTCGCGGTGTCTTTTTCACGTATTATGCTTAACTTTTTAGAATCTAAAAACCGAAAATTTATGAACCGAAATATTTTTGGGTAATGTATTTTACTTGGATATATTTTTTTTGGGATATATGTTTTAAAAATTCAATAATTTTGACTTTTAAATTGTATTGCTTAATTTTATTTTATTTACCTTAAAATTTAAAGTTGTATTATTATTATTTTCAAAAACATTGTTGTCATATTTGTAAAAATGAAGAACCGATTTTTTTTTATTTTCAACAAATAAAATTGTCAAACAAAACCAACAATTAATTAAAACAATTGTTTTTTTAATTGTTATTATAATTTTATTATAATTGGTTTATATTATTTTCATGATTTTTATTTTAAAATTTTTTAATATAATTTTTGTTAACGATCTTACTACTTTTTTGTTTGTTACATATAACTACAATTTTGTTGTTTTGGAATTGTTTATATTGATTTACGTTTATTGTTTAGTTTTATGTTATTTTTTAGTATTTTTTTAGTTTATATATATATTTTTTTTTTTTTTTATGTTTGTTGGTATTTGTTAATTTTTAAAGTTTTTTACAGATTTGTTCCTAAGTTTTATCTTACTTTATTAGTTCTAGACTCTACGGTACCCATATACAAACATATATTTTGAGAAAGTATGGTTGACTCAACGATTAACCGATGAGGTTCAAATATTCATGGCGCTGTCGTTTTCAACAATTTTATCACTATTTTATTTTTTAAGTAAAGAGTTTAATATCAATCAAACTATCAAGGAATCCATTTTTTCGTTGAAGAAATTCTGCAACTTAAGCATTAAGCATTTTCAATGGGACATTAATATCCCAAATATTTGGTTTTGTAAGGACCTTGAGTAATAGCATGAGTCTATGTTGATTATTCAATTAGCTTTTACGGGCCTAGATATGTCCAAATGTATGGCGCTAGTCTTAGCCCGAGGCCCAAAACATCGTAGTGTAAAACGAAGGCCGAGGCCTGTGATACTGGCTCTTATTACTCATACTCATAAAAATTTACTTTAAAACAATAAAAACTGAACTTCCTTTAATAAATATGCTATATTATATTATAGATTTCCCCCTTTTGAAATCCAATATAAATAATTTAAAGGAGTTTATTTCCAACTTAATTGTTTTATAAAGAGATAACATTTAAAAATTTCACTTTAAGGAATTCATTGCATATTATAAAAGCTTTACTATGCCTAAAAAGGATTTTTCAATTTTCTTACACCCTGGAAAGTGAGTTTTTATATGAAGGTTATTTGTTTCTTCGTAAGATTATGATAACGTTCCGATATCATTCATTCAAAATGTTTTAGAAGAATGAGTCTTAGATAGCCTAAAAACCCTTTTAGATGTTCTAATTCTTGAAAAAATGCAATAATATTATCTAATCAAATTGATTTTAAAATGTTAATTTTAAAGTGATTTTTTGAAGAAGAAGAAGAAGAAAGAACTTCAAACTTTATTTGTCCTGTCTGTAAACTTAAAAATACAAGTTGGGATTAAGGGTATGGTTGGGTTTTTTTCAATATAAAACTTCTTGGATATTAACTTGTACGATAAGCNATGCTCTAATTCTTGACAAAATACAATAATATTTTCTAATCGAAATTTATTTTATTTTAGAATGTTAATTTTAAAAAATTTTTTGTGTGTACGTCTGTAAATTTAAAAACACGGATTGTGATTAATTGTATGGTTTTTATTCACAAACTATCTTTTTTTTTGACTTCAATTGAAATTGGTCGGAACTTCTAGTTTTGAAACAATAAATATAAAACATTCTCTTAAGCCATCATATAAAAAGATACCGATCCATCTGAACAGTTTTAAGAACGGCTTTTGAATCTTTATCTTCATTTGCATTACATTTTAAAAAAATAATCTAATATTTTTAATATATTCAATATTTTAGAAACGGGTTACCTGTAATCGCTTGGGAACCTTAGACCACTATTATAATGACGGTCAGTTAGTCACTTTTAATACAAATTCTTCGAAAGACTTTGACAGCCAAATGAAAATTAAGTAATAAGACTGTCGTTCTGGCGCTGGGCCATGACTTGCCATCAATGTTACTTTTGATACTAGGAAACGTTCTACCTAATTTTTACGTGCTTTCCTTTTTAGTCAAATCTTAATTCAAAAATGATTTATTATGAAAAATATCGGTCAATCTACCTTCACAAAAGGTCCTGAACTGATAGAATTATTTCAAGTAACTAGGCGCTTAATTAAAAACTTTTGGCTTTAGGGATTTTTTTGCAAAAATCTAGAGATAAATGTCATATTTCTCATATGTCGGGAAAACTAACGATACTAAGGACTTCAGCCCTATTTGTATAGAATAGTTTTAAATGAAAACTAGGGTTTGGACACTTGGGACTTCGTGTACAAATGTTCAGTAATCCCAAACAAAAGTATAAATCTATATTCCAAAATTTCAAGTAGTCCTTGAAAAATACACGAGTCTTTATGAATTCATGTACACATTTTGAAATTATTTCTCGGAAAGCAATGAAGACTGATAAATCTTGCAATAGATTAATTAGTGCACTTTAAAAACTTACCTTGTTGAGAGGTTGAAAATGTTGCCATAACTCAACTCTATCTGTTGTAAATGTAAAAATATTATGATTTTTTTATAAAATCCTTTCAATTCAATGTTTTCTTAGTTGGTATCTTCAGATGTTTCTCTTTCAGCCAACATAATCAACAAACACCAGCCGAGACATTATACAAGCCATATCAACCCACAGTCGGGTAAAAACAGACAGTCATTGCAAACTGCAAGATATGTCAGCCGTCTAAAATTATGACCATCAGGATTAAGATGGCTTTTATTTATAAACAAAAAGCTAGTCGCATAATGGCTTAAAATATAAAAAAGCCTTCGGTTCTGAGGATTTTTGAATGTCACAGACATTCATGATTCATTATCATTTTATATTCACATGTCAGGGATTCGATTAGCGTATATCGGCCGTCGGCTTATTTCACGACATGACCATGACCAACACATCAAATCAAAGCTGGCCATAAATAATTGCAGCCAATATTTGATTTCCCGGCAACCTTTAGAAGAATTTTTAAGAAACTTTTCCAGCCTTTATAAGCTAAATTTAGAAAAGAAAAAAATAATATTGAAAATTAAAATAAAATTTTGAAAAATGTATTCGGGAAATGGGGAGCAGTTTGCGAACTGGCAAATGGCGGCTCAAGCACAAATAAGTAATTTGTCAGCAAACAATATCGATTGGGCTTCTTTAGCTGCACAATGGATAAACATGAGAGAAACGACTCCTCAACAAGGACAACAGACATCAGAACTCTTGGATGCACCTCCGCCACCGATAATCAGTTCAAAGTGTTATCATCCCAAAGCCATGAAACATTTGGAGGAGCAAGGAGAGGCGGAAATGGATATGGCTGATTCTGATGAAGACACTGAGGTTCCGGTAGCACCTTCCACCAGCTCCTTTACACCTTCAAGTCAGTTTGAAACCATTCCCCTACAACTGCCTGTTTCTACTCCAAGAGTTCAACCGGTTCTAAATTATCATTTAACACAATATCAATCCCAGCAAGATTGGCAGTGGCCTCCAAGAGTTCAATTACCTCCACCGGTTCTTCATATACCTCAAGTGTCAGCCCCAGAAGCTACATCTAGTCAGGAACAACAAGAGAAACCGGAGACTCTGGACGAAAATAAAAGGAAAAGTTTGCCTGCTTGGCTCCGGTAAGTAAACAATTTTGCTTATTGATTTTACTTCATACTTTTTGATTACACAACAAATATTTTTGCAAGAATTTAGAATTAACAATGTTTTAACTCGTTTCTATTTTTAAATAGAAATATATAATTCACATTCTTTTACTCAAAATCAAAATTTTACCTTAAAATATTTTTGATAATTTTGATAAATAAAAAACTAACTTGAAATAAAATTTTTGTCAGGAATTATAATATTGGAGAACTCAAAAATGCTTTATTCGAATAGTTTATTAATGTTCGATGTAATTTTAAAAAAATCTTAATTTTCAAAATCAAAGCAAATATTTTTTTAATGTTTAAAATTTAGTTTTAATTTTTTAATGTTCTCAAATATACTTTATATTTTTACATATAATAAATGTTGAATAGCGTCTCAAATAGTAGATCTTATTTTGGGTTTCGTAGCTTTGGAAACAGAGATGCATCAAAATTAAAACAAGCTTTTAATTTTTAATTATTGTAGACAGTTTCGTCTGTTTATTTAGACTTCATCAGTACTGTAAGAACAAAACAGCAAATTGATCGTCACAGAGTCATAGAGTTTATAGTTTTAACAGAATAGCTGCTTGTGCTGCTGTGACCTTTGTAGTTTTTTATGATACTCATTATAAGTTACTTAGATTATTTGTATCTGATCGATGGTTGACCACTTTATCCCTGACATCATGATCAAGATTGAAGTGGTGGTCAGATAAAGCTGTTCTCGAGGTATTAGAGACAAATCTGCAATCTCTTTTATGTTGTTGAACTCTTGTTTTAAGTTTCTGAGCTGTGAGACCTATATTCACCGATTCTCAGTCATTGCAAGAGATTTCATAGATAAGGTCTGATCTATTCCAAAGAAATCATTCGTAGTCTTAGTGTTGTATAAAATCAATTTGGACGGATTTTTCTTTATTAAACAACGACTGGATTTCTGTAGATAGAATCGGAATATTTGGGAAACGACACATGACCTATTTGTCCTCTGTATTTATGTTATTTTTATCTTGAGTAATTTATTGATAAAAGTTTTCAATAATTTTGAAGTTATTTTCTTTAAATTCTTCATTACTCAATCTGTTAGCTCTTGAAACAATGTTTTTTATGCTAACTTTTTGGTTATTTTGGTTTGGTTATCGGCCAGAACTTGTTGGTTTTCTATACCAATTGGTTTTAAGAATTTTGTCACTGCGTATGATTTCAATATCGTTTCCAAAATATTTCGATTCTATTTACAAAAATCCAGTCTTTCTAGAAGAAGTTTCCTTAAAAAAGCAGTTTTGAAGAAACTGATTTTTTCTGCACAAAAATAACAACAATTTGCATTATTCACAAAAATGTGCAATTTGAAGAAACTGATTTTGCGGCACAAAAATTCTATTCATTGTGACTTTTAAACTGCTAAAGATAAAATGATAGAAGAAACTGATCAATTTACTCCAACCGATTTCTGATTGAGTGCTTTTTATCATTTCATTGTCGCGTTTATAGCTCCACGGCTATTCGCGTTTTCCAAAAAAAAAAAAGTACTTTTTCGACTTTGGGACTATCTAAAAAATCAACAAATTTAATTTTGTATTGTATTGCGCTTATTTGAGCGACTAAAAAAACTATTGTAATATTGTGTTTTAAATGTTGTTATTTGAAGTGCTTAGAACCATAATACATGAAAAAACACCGAAAAAACGCAACTTTTGTCTTTCGCTGTTCCAACGGTTTTTTAAAGTTATTTTTCGCTTGGATGGTCAGGAAGAAGTTATTTTCGATGGTTTTTGACTAAATATCGTTTCGCTGTCGAAAGTTACATGTAATATTCATTGTAATTATAAGCCAAAATTAATTTTTTTTTTAATTTAACATTAATTATTATTTATTTTTATAACTTCCATAAATCTTTTTAAATTTTCTTTAAAAAAAATATTGCTAAATAAAAACAAATTAACGAATAAAAAATGTTAGAATTGTCAGAAAATGTTGAACACAATTTAAGGTGAATCTCTTTTCGTGATTATATCGGATCAAAAGAAGAAGAAAACAAATTACAATTAAAATAGAATTATAATTTCTAACATAAATTTGTTTTTTTCATAAATAAACAAACATTTATATGAAACCTAATTTTTCAGAGCTAAGAATTACTAATATTCTTCTTGAAATTCGACCATTTTTGAATATATTAAATCAGAGTCAAAACATATTTTTGAAAATAAAAAAAACACATTGTTTTTAAGTTTTTGAATTAGTTTAATTAAAAATAACGCTGATTAATTTCAAAAAATAATGAAAAATATAAAATAAAAATCATAATAAATTTTAAAAACAAACAAAAAAATAGGCAAGTCACAAACTACATGTTTTATAACTTTAAATATTTGTTTTCAATGCGAAATATATATATACATATTGATCAAATATAAATATAGGGATACACAATGTATACAATAAAAGAATAGTAATGCAGATAAAGTTTTAAAATTAATGTTTGGAAATTTATTAAAATTATGTTCAAAAATTTAGAATTTTGAAGAACACATTTTAAAAAATGTCCCAGATAAGGAACATTATAACAAGTGTTGAAATGATGGTTATTTAGATAAACAGTTTTGAAGAAAAAAGCAAGAAAAAATGTATGTTAAAATAAGAATTCTGAAGTTAATATTTTGGTGTATCACGGAAGCTACTTTTGAAAACTTGAACAGAAAAATATACCTTCTAAAATTGTTATTTTTAGTTGAATGATTGAACATTCCTTAGCAAAATCGCGTTTAATTCCCTTTTAACAGGAAGTTATCGTGAAAATATGAACTCATATCCTCAAAGAGATAATTTGTTTTACTGTTTAAGATCGTTTAAAATTAGTTTTCGAAGCAGAAGCTAGGAAACTTCCAAAACATTTTAACAATATTTTAAAATGTATTCATGGCTAAAACCAGGAAATAAAATCTGAAGGACTCTTTTCTATCAAAAGAGTTTATTTTGTAAAAAATTATTA
Source organism: Megaselia abdita (assembly GCA_001015175.1). Classification (NCBI taxonomy): domain Eukaryota; kingdom Metazoa; phylum Arthropoda; class Insecta; order Diptera; family Phoridae; genus Megaselia; species Megaselia abdita. The sequence continues at coordinate 6,756 of JXPG01007082.1, read as the reverse complement.
CCAACAATTTGAGATGAAACCTCAGTTTTTCATAAAAAAATTGTCTTTACGCTATTATTTTAACAGTCGAAAGTTAGGCCTTCTAACAAACAAAAGCATTTTATCGGGCGAATGTCAATCAAAGTATGTTTAGTAGATCAATATAAATATAAATACACACAATCATAGTATACAATGTAGATTGTTTTAGAATTCTCTAATTTTAAGTGCTATTTTATTTAAGAACATATTTTTAAAAGCCGAAAATTGTTATTTTTTTATATTTTAATTGTTACTTTGCTTTCTTCTTAATTTAAACACTAAATTTGTAGGGATTTTTGAGGAGAAAAAATAGGGATTAAAAGAGCTTAAAAGGATTGTTTTACCCTCTGCATTTCTTGTACGAACCTTGCAGAAACCTGAATTTTATCAATTAAAAGACTTTTTTCGTTTCGTTATGAAAACCTGAAATTTTGCCACAAAAATATGTAAAAAATATATTTTTTTAATGAAAACTTCTTAATTTAGTCAATTAAAAGACGTTCTAGAAGAAAAATTTCGTTAAAAAAGCAATTTTGAAGAAGTGGATTTTTCTGCCCAAAAAATCACAAATAATTACCCCTTTGCATTTTTTACAAAAATATGCAGAAAAAAATTGTTTTGTTTCTTGGTAAAAATTTCTTAATTGAATAAATTTAAAGACATTAATTGAATTATTTACAAAATTATGCGGAAAAAATCCACCTTTTTTAATGAAAACTGCTTAATTAAAAGACTTTCTAGAAGAAATGTTTCGTTAAAATGGCAATTTAAATAAGTTCTTTTTTCTGCACAAAAAATCACAACGGGGTACCTTTTTATACAAATATGCGAAAAAAATGGATGTTTTCTACACAAAAATCATAAATTGAATTAAATATAAATAAATTGGCGCAAAAAATTTNAAAATCATAAATTGAATTTTTCACAAAATTATACGGAAAAAATCATTTTTTTAATAGAAATTTCTTAATTTAAACAATTTAAAAACTTTCTAGAAGAAAAATTTTTGAAGAGATTGAATTTTTGGCGCAAAAAATTAGTAAATGGTACCCCTCCCTTTGCAATATTCACAAAATTATTTGTTTTTATACAAAAATAGTACAACAATTAAAAAGTTGTTTCAAAAATCCAAAAAAGCTTAACAATAATTGCCATAAAACATAACAAAAGCAAATATAATAAAAAACCTATTACTACAAACATTAGAAAATAAACAAAACCTTATACAAAGAAACAATTATAAAATCAGCTACATTTATTTGATCTAACTGGCGCGAGCAAGATTAAAGAACTCTGACAGTAACATGTTTTCATTTAAATTGAATATGTTCTGTTTCTAAAAACAAAAATATTATTCACGCGAAAGAATGTTGTAAGAATTTTGATTGACCACAAAATCTTACTTACTAAAAAAGTGGAAACTTAACAAAATTATGACGTAGCAAACAAAATTAATAAAGAGCGATCGTTGCGGGTAAAATTAAAATTCCAAATTAATTTTTTTTAAATAAAATAAAAAAAAATCACTCTCATTTTGTCGTTTGAATTACAGGAAGTAATAGAAATTTCAGTAGGCACCTCGTAGAAAATACAAAGTTTTAGTAAACTTTTCTTCAAAAAAATATACAATATATTTGTTTGTTCTTAAACGGCTGTTTGAAAGTTTGTGACCTCCTTTTTCTGTGATGAATGTTTATTTTACATATTTAACAACACATTAAAAATAAATAGAGAAATAATAATTTTAAAAATTCATTCCAGTGAGGGCCTAGAGAAGATGGAAAAAGAAAAACGAAGACAAATCGATAGAGAAAAGGACCAATTAGGTCAAGACTCTACTACATCAGAAAAATCGTTGAGACAAGAAAAGGAAATAAAAAGTTTGGTAAAAAATACGTTACAAGAAATGGTAAATATTTGTTTCAATTCTTTTTTGCTAAATTTTAGAAATTTTTATCAAATAAAACATTAAATTTAATAACGAAAAAACTTAGGCTAGTGATAAGTCAGATAGTGAAAGCGAAGCAGACGCAGTTTATGAAGAAGAAACGGCACCGCCGGAATCTCCTTTAGTTACAGAGGAGACGACTGACAAGACTAATCAAGAAATGGTAAAAAAATCCCAAGAAGAAATTATCGAAGAAATGGTACGAAATACTTCCAGTTAACAAACAATTTTGATTTAAAAAAAAACATATATAAAAAACAAGAACATTTCGAAGCTTTTCAAAACTTCAATACACTTTCTGTGTCAAGAGTGAAGAAAACTGTATTGAAATTCTGCAGAATTGTTTGTTTTCCAAAAAAGTCAATTTCACCACAGATCTCCTTTGATTTTGAAATTCCAACATTCATTTTAGATGCTTGTCGTGCGAAGGTCCTTAACGGAACTCTTGCTTGAGGTTACCAATGAGGAAATTCTAAGTATTGCCCAAGAACAATATAAAAGAAAAAAGTTGAAAGGTAGTATTTATTTAATGGTTTTTTTTTCTTTTTTATTTCAAAAATAACTTTTGAAAAGACTAAGAATTATTCATTTAGAAAGAGAAACATTTTAAAAGTTTTGTATTTGTGTATTGTTAAATTTGAAGCTTCTACGTCAGTGCAAGTTTTCCACAAAAGCGCACTCTCCGCTATTACTGGAAATCTAGGTAAGTTTTCTAATTATTTCGAAGATTTTAAAAATATTTTGTGTGTGCTTCCTGGTTCTTCTTGATACTTTAGGTTTGACATAAATTAAGCATTTTCTCCAAATTTGTGTTTAGGTCACCAAAATAAAAAAATAAAAAACAATATCCATATAAATTGACCTCACAACCATTTTCATAGAGGTATCTCACTAATTATAATTACATTTATAAATCGAACAGATTCTCACCACTCCTTTCCAATATTCTTCTTAATCTCGATTAACATATTGTTTCCACCCTTTCGTCTTCTATGAAGTTTTAATTTAATTAAATGTGTATTATCGAACACAATTTTTATAGGACTTGGAGCATACGATGACAGTTCTGATGAAGACGACTCTGACAATGATAACTCAGATCTCGACAATAAAAACAACGGAGTAGATTCTGAAGATGAAATAAAGGTAAGAAATTAATACTTTCGACTTTAAATATAAAACAGGCCTGGATCTCACATCCGACTTTGAACACCACAGTCCATCTTCTCTAATGCAGTCAACAAATGTAGCTTTGCCAAGTTGACTTCAGTAATGTAGTTGGTTATCGACAAAATTCTCCAAGGATTTGTCGTCTATTATCTCCTTCGCCTTCCCCATGAATTCAGTGAAGCCTTCCGTTTCACTTTCATTCTCTTTAGATTAACCCTGTTTTAACAGCACAGAAAGACCCCAAAAAGGTCCCATTCTTGTGCTGGATAAGCCCGATCAAGCTGTCAACGTGGTCCTTCGTAGATGTCTCTCTATTTTCTCAACAGAGCAAAGCCTAATATGATCAAAAACTT
>JXPG01007062.1:15191-27894 GCA_001015175.1 Megaselia abdita | reverse complement strand
AAACGGAGTTTTGTTAATGAGAGTTTATTTTGAATCAGAAGAAGTATCTAAAAACTCTTAGATATAAAAAATATTGTTTTTTTTTTAAAGAAAAAATTACGCTTCAAATCCTATATTGCAGTTNTTTAGATTTATTTTTTGTTTTTTAGACGGAAATCTATAATTTTTTTTTAGTAAAACGGAGTTTTGTTAATGAGAGTTTATTTTGAATCAGAAGAAGTATCTAAAAACTCTTAGATATAAAAAATATTGTTTTTTTTTTAAAGAAAAAATTACGCTTCAAATCCTATATTGCAGTTTTTGAATGGTTTGGGGAAATTGAATGAATATAATTCTATTAAATTTTTAATAAAATTTGTTTTATTAAATAAAAACTACTTATAGAAATTCCATACAATTTTCAAATTATAATATTCTTTTTACTAATTTCGATATTGTTTAATTGTTTATTTTACAAATTAATTAAAGTATTGTTTTATAAATTTTATATTGACTTTTTCAATATAAAAAAAATATTTTTTTTTATCGATTTTTGAGATTAAATTTGCATATTTTCTTTTATTTGTATTTTATATGCAATTTTTTTTAGTTTTTTTTTAATAATTTTGATTTAATCATTTGATGACATTTAAAATTGCAAATACTTAAAAAAATGATTAGTATATGTTTTAGTGACATTAACCATTCGGAAAGTAAAATTTTACATTCAGAATAAAGACTATGATGACACACCCTTAATAAACACCTATCGTGATAGTCTTAATATGGATGCAAGTACTGCAAAAATATGGAATATAATACCCCAAGTTGTTTTCGATTTTTCTATATTTCAAGCGTATACTTGATGGAAAGAAATGATGATGTTCTACAAATCAAAATTTGTGTGTACAACTTGAATTATAAATTTAACATAAAAATGTAAAAGTTTGATAAAAAACCCATGATGGAAACATTAATATTGATTTGTATGCGGAAGAAGATTACCAACACTCATAACTTTGGATGCGAAATTCCCACTTTTCGTCCTTTCTTTAACACTTTTTTATCTAGATGTGTGTACCGCCATTGTCCCATCTATTTAGAAAAAAAAGCTACATCAGACCAACATAAAGAATAGAGACAATGTTAATCAAGCCACAGCACTGACCTTCAACCATTTCAACAAACCACTAAATAATTAAACTACCAAATTGAAGTAGAGAGCTATAAAATTAAGTTTGGCATACAAACAAAGCGCCACATTCCATTCGCATCCCACATAAAATAGATTAATTGACTACTCTCGCACTCACAAGCCCCCTCCGATTTGACCCACAGGAATTTGTTTTCATTAAATTGGATGCTCTTCTGTTCTGTTCAGCAGTTGATTGCGTCGGGTTTGCTCAGCTTACTCCACTATGAATGAAAGCAATCATAAAATTAATATAATTAAGTGAAAACTACACACCCATTTAGGAAGAAACACTTGCACTTTTCTATTGAACAATATTTTGTTGATGGTCTGGTCTGGAATACCATACTATACCGTGATGTGATGCGATGTGTTTTGCTGTGCAAACTAACAAAACATGAATATAAATTGTGCAGTTTTCTATAGTCAGCGAACACAACATGGTCTATGGTCTATAATTAGACCAACAATGATGATTATGATGTGATGATAATGGGGTTCTAGAGATGTGTGTGTTTGAGTTCGGACGATCATAGATTCATATCACAGCAGGCATTTTAATTGTATTTTGTAGCGAAAATTAACAAGTGGTCTGAAACTTGCTAGCTCAGTCGCCTATAGTTAAATCGTAATCAACTTATAACTGCGGAATTATTTGTATTGCGATTTGCTTTTTTTAAATAAGTTTATTTTGTTGATTACATTGTTTTGGTTTTAATGAGGATAAAGGGAAATTTCCATGTAAACGACGAGAAATTAATGTATTATTTTATGAACCAACAATTAAATGTAAATAGAGAAAATCATTAGAAAAACTGTAACTCTTTTTTTTATATTTGACAGCAAGAAAGTATATTTCTTTGATAATTGTATAACCCAACATCAATGAATCCAAGTTATTTTGTTTTACAAAAAAAATATCTTTAAAATGTACCTGAACACTTTTGTGAAATTTTAATTATTTCCAGTGGTTTAATAAAATGATCAGTATTTTGAATAGAGTCAGTGATCAGTTGACTTCTATTTTACTGAGTGTATTAGAGATAATATTTTATTTCATCAACATCGAAAGGTCGAGGGTGGTATCTCACACTTGCACACCAAAGAAAAAAACGTATATAATTTCAAATGGCAATTTTTGTCATATAATTTCAAATAGCAATATTTCTTGTCTTTATCGCCATTTTCACCCGCCAAGTCCACACGACATAATTCTTAAGTCGTGAAGATATAAAGTTCGCATCACCGATCGACTACTAAAACATAAACACAAACATTTATTTAAAGATGAGTTTCTAATCTCTTAAGACTATCTGATAAAAAAAATCTCATACAAAACCTTAAAGCCAAGAGCTGAGAAAGAAAACAATTTCTTAATGTTGCATACTCATTCAAAAGTATATAGAAATATAATACATAAATATGTAAAGCCCACACAGAAAAAATAAAGTAGTAAAATGTACAACAAAACTTACAGTAGATTTTAGCGTGTAGTAAATGTTACTATATTAAGTAAATACAAATAAAATGAAAGAATTTCCGATTTCCTTTCAGGATTTACAATATAAAAATAAATCAAACCAATACAAATAACTCGAAAAACTCTTGGAAAATTAAGTTTTATCTGTTGTTAAGCAAAAACGCAAAAACAATATAAAAAAACTTTCAAGATGAAATGTTCCTTTTACTAATTTATTAATTTTCCTTCATTAATTTATTCCTTTTACAAAAAAAAATTGTATTTAGAAATGTTTATATTATTTTTAAGGCAAAATGTTTCTTTTACAAATTTTTTGAAACAACATTTTTTTAAAATATTTTGTAAAAGAAAAACTTAGTTTTATTTTCGATTTATTAATTTATTTGTTTAACCTTTTTTATAAATTTTTAGAAAAAGGAAGATTTTATTTTCGATTGCTACAAATTATTTAAAGGATTCTTTTTACTTTTGACATAAAATATTCCTTTTATCGTTCATTTTTTTCAATATTAAGAAAACAAATTTTTGTTATCGATTTTCGAGATTAAATTTTTGAATAGAAGTGAAAGAATTGAGAATAACGAAAAATACAAAAAATCAAATAAAAGAAGAATTTAGTTTGATTTTCGAGATGAATAATGTTCCTTTTACAAATTTATTCATAGAACTTTCTTAAAAATTTAGAAAAATGTAAATTTTATTATATTTTCAAAATGAAATGTTCTATTTACTAATTTTCGAAGAAAAAAAAAATGTATAATATTTTGTAAAAAGAAAATTCAGTTTGACTAATCTATTCATAAACTTTTTTTTTGTGCTTTTTACTAATTTTTCTTTTACCAATTATTTAAAGGATTTTTTATCGATTTTCGAGATTGAATTTATGTTTTATTTGTATTGTTTAATTCTTATGCAATTTTTATATGTATTTGGATTCTAAGTCTTATTTCGTTTTTGATATAACATCCAACATTTTGTGTCTTAATAATTTATATTTTTGTACCAGAAAAATAGAAATTTTAATCCGAACCTTTTTGGCAATTGGTTAGGATAAGATTTAGACATAATATTTGGATGACATTTAGTACTATGACATAATAGCCGAATCCGGCGAGAAGTCTAAGATAATTTAGGGCATAAAGCCCTGAATTAATGCCTGAAATTTGTATGGGAGAAATCAGGCACTAAGTCCACGGGTTGGCGATTAGACTTAAGCCTGAGACGTCAAAAATTAATTTAAAATTATGAAATAGCATCCATACATTAGGATCCTAAAATAAACTGAAATAACATCCAACAGAAATGAAATTAAGGGAGAATTTTCAGGTTTTACAACGTGAAATAACATCTGATAAAAGTTTAAAAAAAGAGTAATAATATCCAGAAAAATAAAACAAAATTGGGATGAATTTTCAATGAAAGAATGTCCGATTTGTTTAAGGATTTATGATATAAAAATAAATTGAACCGATACAAATAGATCGAAAAACTCTAGGAAAGTTGAGTTTTATTTGTTGTTAAGCAAAAACATTTAAAACAATGTAATTATATATTATTGAAAATGTTTCATAAAAAAATAATTTAGAGCAAAAATAATTTCTTACAGAAAATAAAAATAATATATATATAAACTTAGAAAGTACAAAAATATATATATCAAATAAAAGGAAAATTCAGTTTGATTTTCTAGATGAAATGTTCTTTTTACTAATTGATTCATTTATTTACATTTCCTTTTATTAATGTTTTTTTAATATTAAGAAAAATAATTTTTGAGATTAAATTTGTATTTTTGTACAGAATTGAAATAAAAATTGAGAACAAAAACATTATTAAACTTAGAAAAAATGTATATATGAAATAAAAGGAGAATTTAGTTCGATTTTTAAGATGAAATGTTCCTTTTACATATTTATTCATACAACGTTGTTTTAAATATTTAGAAAAATTAAAATTGTATTAGATTTTCAAAACAAAGCGTTTCTTTTACTAATTTTCGAAAAATCTATATTTTTTAATATTTTTGAAAAGGGAAATTTAGTTTGATTTTCGATTTAATTTATTAATAAAATTAAGTTAATTGGAAAATTTTAATTTCAAAATAGCATGTTTTTTTTTACAAATATTTTCATAGATCTTTTTTCTATAAATATTTACAAAAATTATAATTTTATATTATTTTAAGATACAAATTTTGTTTAATTTTCAAAAATAAAATATTGTTTAATTTTAAAAATAAAATGTTCTTTTTACTAATTTTTTTTTAAACATTTTTTTTACAATTGGTTAAGATGTTAAGATATAATATTTGGATCACATTCAGTACTACGACATAATAGCCGAATCCGTGGAAAAGTCCAAAATAATTTGGGACATAAAGTCCTGACCTAATGCCTGAAATTTGTATGGGAGAATTCATGCACTAAGTCCACTGGGTTATGTCTCAGACGTAAAGTAGGAGAGCTAAAATTTACTACCATGTAGTAAAAATATTAGCAAAATCTTAGATTAGTATTAATTAATACTTAAGTAATAGCTTCTTCTTAATATCTAAATTAATGACTTCATTTAGTAAAAATGTCCACCAATAATAAACATTACTAATCCAGAAATAGCTTAAAACACTATTTTTAAGTAAGTTTAGTTTTATCATTTTTAAATGTATAAAAAATCAATTTGTCGATGTTTAGNTGGCTAAAAGTTAAAACAATTTGTTGATATTGGGGNTTGGCTAAAAGTTAAAACAATTTGTTGATATTTCGTTGGGTTTAGTCATTTTAAATGGTTAAAAAGTGCCGTTTCTTTTTTAAATTTAACCATTTTAAGTGGATAAAAATCCACATATGAATTTTTAGAACAAAGTTAAAGGTTTTTTTTAAAGTGTACAAAACCCTTTAAAAAAATTAACACTGAGAAAAAAAAGTATAAATAAAAATATTTTAGAATAGTAATAAAAATAATTTAAAAAATAATATACAATATAATAAAATAATATTAACAACTTAGTTGAGGTTGTTGGCCAAGTGCAAAAAGAGCTTATCTCACTCTCTTGACAGTGGTAGGGTTCGAATCCCAGTTGATTCGGATTTATCAAATTTTCGTCAGTTAAGATAGTGCTCCTATCTTCCAATTGGTCGACTGCGGGAACAACTCTGCCAAACAAAATTGAGGAATAACCGATATAACCGAAGGCGTTGCGTGATTGGGCCAATTCAAATTAAGGAAAATATTGTAAACAAAAACCTGTCCATATCATTCTTTTTTATTTTCAAGAAACGTTTTATAAAATTTCAAAATTTAAATATTGCTTTTTCAAACACAAATTCTACTTAAGTCTTAATTTCCAATACCATTTAAAATCAAATTTATAAAACTTATTGTAAAGCTTCATTTCAGCTCTTATCATATTTTCAAGACTTACAATAATTCCTATTTCAAAGTTTGTCTCAACATTCTAGATTTTTAAACATAAATATTAAATACTAAAAAAAAAATTCAATATATTTTTGAAAAATAAAGCTTTAAATATTAAATTCGTAGCTCATTATAAAATATTATATGTTTTATAACTATTTTTTCATTTATGAAAATTAAATTTAAAAACATGTATGAATATAACAAAAAATCCCAGCATAAGTGTTTAGAAAACCAAAGTGAATCAAAATATTTTTCACTTTCCTTCAGACAGAATTCAAAAAATAAAATTTGATTAAGTGTTTCTATTTTGAATATTGAAATATCTAAGAAGACTGTTCCCGATCTTATTTTTTCCATAGATATTGGATCTGGTTGAGTTTGAATACATCATAATTAGAATACATCATAATTAGCATTTTAAAACACTTTAAATAGAAACAGCTATTTGTATCGCTATATTTTTCTATATAGTATACGCGTATATTAGCCTTTTCCTTTATAAACAACCAAAAATCATAGACAACAAATAGATACGCTCCTTTGATTTTTTTTATTTGTTTGATTTTTCACAAACCAAAGTTCTGAAAATGTTTCTTATCTCAATGTCTATGCTAAAATCTAAAAATCAAATACAAAATAATTCAAAATAAAAACGACTGACCGACCTCTTAACACTCTAAACAACTAAATTGTTTAAACGTGTTCATTTCTAAAACAAGAGGAAAATAATGTCGAGATTCCTTTTATATAGTTTCTCTTAGGGAAAAGCGCGTCCACTTATTATAGGTGAATTTGCCATCAAATGCAACTGAGCAACATTCCAATATAGAGGGGAAAACATAGCATTCAGTTGTGTGTGTTCCCATGCAAGTTCGAATAAACCTGCTTCGGCGAAGATCTCTAAATAGAACAACTATTTTAGTCGGAGCAGACATGTTCAGAAGTTCTAGACAGCCTGTTTGTATATTTTTAGTTGTCACGATATAATTTGATATACTTCGTTTTCTTTGGAATATGGAAAGAAAGAAATTTCGTGGTCCCCATCTAATGTTTCTGTTGTGATGGCGTTTTGTATAAATAATTTACCCGCCAAGATTAAATTCGTTGAAAACAACTAATTTGTCTTTTGCCGCTTGTTTTGCATCCAATGTGAATATTTGGTAGCGAAAGAAAAGTGTGACAGTTGGCAAACAATCTCAATGTTATGGGTGAATGATGATTAAGAAATCTTCCGTCTAGTCTTTTTCTGCGATTGTTTAAAATGATACAGACTTTTTTTTTTAATTCCTATATAAATAATGTAAGGAGATCAAAAAGTAGGAAAGCAAGAACTTTTCAAGTCAAAATGTATAGGAATAGTTTAAGTTACTTTAGAAAAGGCTGACCGAGGTTGACCTGGCACATAAAAAACCTATAGTGATCCCAGAACAATACATTCGCAAATAATATGTGACACGTTCTCTACGCAGTGTAGATCTGTTGCGCCAGAAAATTAACAGAAGAAGTCTCTCCAGTACGAAGCAAATAATATAAACAATATTCAGACAAAACACAAAAGCCAATAAAATAATTATCATAAACAACAAAATGATATATTTCAAAATAAACACTTCCACTTTTATGTTGAATTATTGGATTACTGAAGATGCAGATACTATTCAAAAATTGCGCTCTCATTTTCTCAAATTGAACTCTCGGAATAGGCTTGGTAAAGATGTCAAGTACCTACATAAGATATTTGAAGATTCTCTTAATTCCTGGATGCTTTGTGGTTTGTTAGAAAATTTGTAACTTATGGCATACGAGATGTCTGGACGAGTTCCAACAGCCTCTCGTACTTCTCGATAAGGAAAGCTTGATGTTTTCTCATCAATTGATTCATAGCTTTAGCTGGTGTACTTACAGACTCGAAATTCCAAACTTACTCAACATTTTCTGAACATCTGAGTTTTCTCGAAGATGATATTTCTAATTCAAGATATACATTGCTTTTCAAAACTGTTATTTTAAATGTCTTCCATGTTAGTAGCAATCAATGCGTCATCGACATATAAGGCTAGAAGGACATAATTCCATAATTCCAGATGTCCATACTAAAAGGCAGTTCTGATATCGAACTGCCTTATAAGCAATTTGAACTGACTGCAAAGAGCAAACATTTGTCCAAGTCCAAGATCCAAGTATTATTTTGAATTAGAGAACTCATGTCATCGTCCATGACCATCTTCCACTCTTTCTTGTAAATCGAGAGTTGAGATTCTTCAAAAGATTTAGGTTCAGCAAAACGCAGCAAAAGTAAAAACGTCAGGCGCACAATAACAATAGAGAAAAAGATCCTTTATTGTATTACATTTCTTGTTGGACCTCAAACTATTTTTAATACAATTTTCACCCGTTCTGGCAACTTCACCATTCTTGTTATAGGTTCCTGATATAGCAGATATCACTTGTTTTCGTGCTTTGATGCCTGACTGCGATAAACCTTGATTGATTCCTGAGGAACTTGCTATACATTCTTGTCCTTGAACCAACTGAGTGATGACTGACTGAGACAACCCTTTATTTGGAATTCCTGAAGAATGTGAGCAATCATCCATTGCCTTCGCCCTTCTTTAGAATTCGTCTCTACTAAAAACTTGAAAATATGAAATGTCTGGACATTCACCAGTACAAACTTCATGTGGATTTTTAGTTGCATTATATGGACTATGACCAGTAACTAACCAATATTCGTTACCCAAATCTTTAGCCTTAAGCATGGATCTTGCCGCTTCAATGATGGGTCGCATATCTCTTATGTATCGTGGTGAATATGCATTCCTGAATACATTTTTCAGAAAAGTCTTTCACATCAGATTTCGGCTTTACACCCATCGATAATTCGATAAATCATTCCTATACAATAACATGTACCTTGCACCGCAGTTGCATTGGTCCGCACAAATCACTGTGTACCAATTCGCCAACCGAAGATGCAGGCTTCGCAGAAAAGCTCAATCTTGCTAGAGACATCGATTTTGCTGGATGACAGAACTCATTTGACATGATCCTCTCATCTAAGTTGCTCATCTCTAAGGTGTTGACTTTAACACTAAGATTAGCTTCGCCACAGTTATGTTGAACTTTGAACAAACATTCGAAAAGATGCTGGAATTATCGAAACTCCCGAAATATAATTCTGATTCCCGGTATTTCCCTCAAACGCTTTAATCTGAACATCACCTTCTATTTCAAATATGATAATAACTCCATTGCCAATCATTATTTGCTTTTCTTGCTCAAAGGCTTGATAGTTGTAAACCATNACTCCATTGCCAATCATTATTTGCTTTTCTTGTTCAAAGGCTTGATAGTTGTAAACCATTCTTTTCTGAACTACATATGGTATGTCGCTCCTGTTACCATAAACCAGTAATCTCCATTGAAAGAGCCTTGGGAAGATAATATCAACTCACTGATGAAAGCATCTTTCGAATATTCTTTTTCATTGTACTTTTTTGCCTCACTCTTCTCTTTATTCTGTCGTTTTCGACATTCCTTCTTACAGTACTGACAAGTTTCTTTCTTGTTGTCATAGTTCCTTCAATTTTTTTTATTGGATTCTTCCTTTGCTATGAACGCGGAAGAGTTGTCGGCTTGAAATGCTAATCGAGTTCTTTCCGCTCGCTCTGTCGCCTCCCAAGTTGAGAAAGATTTTGTCTGTATCTGTCCGGAAAATACATGAGGATCTTCGTGATCAGCATGTTTTTGGATATCTTCTCGCTTATGTCTTCGAGCTGTTTTACAATCTTCTGAACTTTGGAGATCATAAGAGCTATAGAATCTCAGGATCATCTGCAAATGAGAAGAATTGGTGTTGCAAAAAGTGTATTGAAGTCTTTGGACTTTTGTTCGTAGACACTTTCAAGCTTCGATCACATTTCAGCGGAGCTCTCAAAGTTTAGGACATGTAACAACGATTCAGTACCCATGGAAATATTAATTATTTGTTGTGCTAGACAATCCAGCTTCACAGTTTTCACATATTTCCTTAATGAAAATCATAATCATCCTACAAGATCATCCAGATATGTCAGTACCACTAAAGCATTAAACTAAAGAAGCTTCGCCACCATCCATAAGCGATAACAAAGCAGTCATACGAAAGATGAAGAAGAATAAGAGCCCTAGTTCAGACGGAATCCAGGAGCCTTGCTGTAAAACGAGAGACCTGGAGAAATAGCCTTGATAGGGTATGATTTACCATATTGGATAGCACAGCCATGAAAAGTAAAGTCCTAAACGAAAATAATACAAAAAACATTCAGACAGAACACAAAAGTCAATGAAAGTAAGCAGTTTCCTGTATAGAACGCCCGTGGATAACCTAATCTGTTTCTTGTTACCCTCAGTAGAGTTTCAATACATTTTGTGTTTAACTGAAGGATAAGACAGCTTGGTCAGAGAGATGGCCTTATTATGTCACCATCTACTGAGCCTAGAATTCCCCCTGCAGCAGATCCGTTTCTGGCTTAACAGTTTGCCAATTCAATACCTATCATTTCATTTTCTTGGGATCCAGCGCAACCCCAAATTATTGGCTCTATCCACAATCTCTATTTCCTCTTTAATTATTATGACTAAAGAAGGCTTAAATTCTACTGATGAAAGTGCTTTAATAGGGGCCTGATATAAATAGATATCGACTTGCCCACGATAACTTTCTTTTGAATCGTTTTATTGCGAAGACTAATTTCATCCTTAGCATCTTTAGCTGTGAATACTAGATCAAAAGGCTCGATTTCTAGTTAAACTTTCAATGCATAAGTAGCTGTGGACTTTATTCCGCAGGTAATGAATAATCAAGCTGTTCTTTGAACTGCTCATCATTTTCATTATCACAAGCTGACTTAATCTTAGTGGTATGGCACCATACTAAGCACGTAAGTTAGGATAGGATTGACTACTTATTTTCTGCGGTTTAAGTACCTATGTTTTTCTTATACACTTTTTGCACTTTTTCACGTTGCCTTTCCAGTTCAGTTTCCTGTCTAAAATAACTCCTAAGTATTTTGCTTTCTCAGAAAGTTCCAAAATATGTAGAGAACATTCTTGAAGTATGCATGTGCTTACTTCACTAACTCTTCTGAAATTCCATCTCTGTTAATGCTGTAGTTATTGATTGGTCCTTATCATTATTAAACACTCCCTCAATGTCCAAGAAAACAGACCTCCTGAGGTTAGGAGGTTAGTTTAAGATCCAACCTTGATCTTATATAAAAACCAGTGTTCTCTTCATAATCTTAAGTTAGAACGAAAATAGACTTATGGGTCTGAAGTCCTTGGCCTTACTATGCTATGCCTGCTTTTGGTAAAATTACTAATTATTTTTAAAAGTCTAAGATTATTTCTAAAATTAAAACTTTTAGTAATAATAATAATGTTTATTTACATTAAAGTATGTTATCTTGGGTCGAAAACCAGCTTAATATTCATTCAATTTCTTTTTCTGTGTTACCCAATTGGTGAGTCTTATGTTGAGCACAGCTGTATTACTTTTAGGACCACAGTTTTTAGAAGTTATTCCTCTATAGTTACTGACAATGTATTGGAAATATCAAACTCTAAGAGTAACTCTTAACTCTACCTAGCTATATTAAACATATTTGTGAATATTTTTTGAAATCACATTATGGAAATTTGGAGGAGCGTATTTGAAAAACTCATATGGTATGCGGTCCTCACCAGCGGCCTTTCCGTCTTTGAGCTTAAGTAAGGCAGCTTTAACTTTTTCATAGGTGATTTCATCATCCAAAATAGGTTCTTTAATTAAAGGCATAGCATAGGAATACTCACCTGATTGGATTGTAGAATTTAAGAGATTTTCAAAATTCTGTTTTAGTTCAGTTAATGTCACAGTGTCACATTAATTCCCATACTGAATCGATCATTTTTGAATTCTTTTGCTAGTTGCCACCATTGTTTTGTATTTTTTTTGTATCACAGTTTTCATCTTGTAGCATAGATCTTCCTGATAACGTTCTTTTTTAAATTTCAAAAGATTGTTATAGTACTTGTTAGCATTAATGTACTCTTGCTTACTCCCTTGCTTGAATGTGAGCTCTGTCTCCTCTCTCCATCTAGTCAATTTTGCAGTTTCAATATTTTGACAATACTTAAGATGATTGGAGCTTTTCCATATTAATTTGGCACACACAATTTTTTACTTCAAAGCTTTATACTTGATTTAGAAAATTAATAGACACTGCAGAATCTCCTAATGTGCTGGAAAAGTGTAATGCACCCGATTCATCTCCTTTGATTGTTCCATTTAAAACCTATAAATTATAATCATTACAGAGCTCCCATAAATCTTTGCCTCTTTTGTTGATTGTTTTGTCTTGCGACCGTTGGGGTGTAACAATGGTTTGAATTGTTATGTACTCGCGGAATATATTCTTTTTGTAATCCTCTAATTCTAACACTGAGGTCTCCGATTATCAAAATGTGTTCTTTTAAGAAACTTTTAAACTCGGAAAATTCATTGTTCCAGTTTTCGCCGCGCAAATACATTATGGCATTACATGTATTTCGAAATCAGCGCTTGCTCTTTTCAATTTTAAAAATGGAAAATGTTCTATTTCATCCATGTTTAT
>JXPG01007056.1:0-10888 GCA_001015175.1 Megaselia abdita | reverse complement strand
CTTAAAGGTACCGCCGAGGCCCTCAAACCCTCATCATTACTTTTCAGAATTTTTGTATACTATGACGTAGGGAGGCGAAAAAAAACCC
This sequence comes from Megaselia abdita, assembly GCA_001015175.1. Lineage (NCBI taxonomy): Eukaryota > Metazoa > Arthropoda > Insecta > Diptera > Phoridae > Megaselia > Megaselia abdita. Next base: position 10,800 of record JXPG01007056.1, on the reverse strand, counting down.
TAGTGCTACTACGGAACGTAGTTCTACTGCACCGCTTCATTTTATTTGTTTTAATGGGTTTGCTCTGATGATATTTGTATGAACCCTATATTCAAATTTTCTTTCAAAAGTAATATAAAGGAAAAATATATTTTGGGTTAAACAGTGGAATGAGATACTATATAAAAGAGATTGGCATTCTGAACTCTGAAGTAGGAAGAAAGTTTGGGATTTCATGGAGTTCAGCTTATGTAGATTTTAGTTTGTGGAAAACCAAACAGAAACTAATTTATTTAAATATAAGAAGTATAAAAAAAATCTCCTGGTATTGTAGATATCAAAATGAAACATTCTCCATGTATACTTAACATATCTTGTGAATTCTTCTACTGTCAGTGAAGAACTAATAACATGTTTTGGATTTAAGAACAATTATTATTAGTTTGTGATATAAATAAAGAATATTTATTTATTCATTCATACATACAACACAGTGACCTAATAAAAATAAAACCTATAATAAAAAGTTCATAAATAAATATGGAGGTACTTTCCAAGTTAAAAAGTGTTTAGTTATAAAATAATACACAGGTGATTTAAGAAACTATATATTGAAGTATGACTTTCGAAATCAATTAAAAAAAAATAGAAAACAAATAGGAAAAGCTTTACTTCGCCCCTTTCCCACTCACACTAGTATTAGTGTAATACGTCACTATTAATAAATTTCTCTTATCGTTTGTGTATTCCCCGTCCCGTAACCGCTTATCTTGGGGTTTGTCTTGTCAGAACGAAACGAGCGATAAGAAAAGCTAATTGCTTTTTATTTTAGGGAACTGATTAGAGAAACAGAGGAACTCGAACTGAATTCAGCTGGCCAACTAACCAACAATTTATATTTTTTCTCTCTCGTTTGTTTCTCGTCGAGACCGTATTCGATTCGATCACCTAGTTTTGTTCTTCGATTGAATTTCTACAGCTTTTATCTTCTTTTAAAACGTAAACCCAAGAAAGTGCGTTTTATTTCAAACTTATGTAATCAGAATTTATTTTATTTCAGACCGAAACAACCATTTAAGAAAACGGATCTAAATCTAAATTCAAAACGATTGTACGATGGGTCAGTCATTATCAGAACCGGAGACCGCGAAGGAATCGGCTTATTGCCAGAACTCACAATACCGAGTTGGATCTAGCTGTATGCAGGGATGGCGCTTGAATATGGAGGACTCACATACACATATTCTGTCGCTGCCCGATGATCCAGGAACTGCATTCTTTGCAGTCTACGACGGGCATGGCGGTGCGAACGTTGCTCAATATGCTGGGAAGCATTTACACAAATTCATAACTAAGAGACCTGAGTACGTCGAAGGAGATATCGAGGAAGCTATGAAGAAGGTAAATTGTTTTTCTGTTGTTCTTTTATCTACGAATCACTGGATTCATGACAGCTTTATCTTTATTAAGTCAACCACACGCTGAAATCTATTACGCTTCTCAATTATGTAGTCATCTTCATCAATGATCTCCTCATAGTTTTGTGGTGAATTTGTGATTCATATATTATTTTGTTTTGAAGAGTGTCATCGAAGTTCATCAATCATGGGACAATAGGAATTAGTTCTCTATCTTAATTAGTTGATGATTGGCATTTTGGGATTATTTGACTATTGTTCGTCTTATCTTTTCTTTTCATGGCATTAGTCATAGTCCACTCCAATATTCAAGAGATTTCATATTTTTGGACATTGAGCAAAGGCCATTGCAATTTATAGAAACTAATTTCATTCTCAAGTCAAAATCATGAAGTATTTTCAAGAATCAAACTATCGAATTTAAATATTCAACACAGGTTTCAAAATGTTTAATTACAAGAAATGTAGAGGGTAAAATAAGCCTTTTCAAGCCCTAATTTTTCTTCAAAATAATCTCTACTTAGTAATTAGTCTTTAAATTAAGAAGAACTCAGTAACAACTAAAATAATAAAGAATCCCAATTTGGGGCTTTTAAAAAAATGTTCATTAATAAAATTTCACTAAAAATATAAAATTTTAAAACAATCTACATTTTTTACTAATATTTTGTGTACTTTTCAATGTGTAATGTAATAATAGCTGTAACAAAAAACGGTAACAAAAAATATATTTTATATGTTAAGAACAATTTTACTCTTTCGATGAATCCGAATTTCTTTTTAAGAAGATTAAAAAGGGAATTTTCAATATTCTTTTCTCCAGTAAAATCTTTTGTGTTCACGTTTTCAGAAATAACAAAGAATAAAATATTAATTGTAGTATCCTTTTTTTCAATATATTTTACAATTCTTGCTCTTAAACAATTTCAAATCTCTCTGTTTATTTTAATAATCATAATTTCAACAATTTTTAAAGAAACCACATTTTCAAAAATATTATTTTAAAAATTCTACATTTTTGTTTACAGAATTTCAATTTAAAAACTATTTAATTTCTGAATATTAATTTCAAAACTATATTCAAAATATATAAAAAAAAAACAATTTAGCATTAACAAAAGGTTAAATACAAAGTACAATACATAATAAAAGATTTTGATTCAGAATTGTGAAAATATCTTATATATTGTTAATACTTAAACTTAAAAAATTATGAAACTTTTTATTTAATTTTTATTTTGTGTTTAATAAAGATTTTATGTTATATATATTTTATTAGCTTTTGTTTTTTATATTTAATATTTTTGTTCAACAAATACTTTTTAGCTCATTCAAAAAAAAAAAAAAACAAATCAATGAAAACAAACTCTGAAAACTTCTCATTCTAGCATATATACTTTCTACAAAAACTATTTTTTTTTCGAAAAAAAACATTGTTTAAAAATAATTTCTAACTATCTTGAATTTTGCGTATTTCAAAATTAATAATTTTCATGAAATTCGTTTTAATTTTATTAGGTTTAAAAAATCTTAAATTTCACTGTCGCTTAGAACATTGAAACAAAAGGACATATGCCATTCTGATCATTAACTGAAAAATAAGCGCTTTTAGTTTATTTTTAGTATAAATATGTCCTTTTATGCCTTTTTAAGCCCTGTGATAAAAAAAAAGCTCTTTTAAGCCTTTGTACTAAACATGATTATAACAAATACAGTAACATCTCTCATAATATGACATTGTTATTATTTTACATATTCTATTGAATCAATTTCTCCCATAATATGACAACGCATATGATAATCAAAAACAATTTTAAGCTAATGTTCGAACAAATCCTACTCAAAATCATTACTTTAAAATGATAGAAACCAACAATTATGACCATTGAGGTATTATCTGTATTTTAGAGGTCTGATTTAAAACTTTAATTTTGAAGATATTTTGAAATTCAATGAAAATTTAAAAACTAATAAAATAAACACTGAAGAGAGTTATATTAATCTCTCGTTCATTTTTGTTAAGTTAAAAGTTAGTTCCAAAGTATATCAAGATATAAAGTAATAATGTTATATATTTTTTAGAATTGAAATTGCTCAAAAAATATAATATTAATTATTAAATCATTAATAATAATACTGTTTTTTAATATTTAAATTTTAAATAATATTGCATTTGACAAAAATGTAAATAAAATGAAAATGTTATTAAATTAGAAATAAAAAAAAAATTGTTTTATATTTTAATAATGATTTTTGCGAAAAAATCATAATATAATAAACACTTGTCTATATATTTTTGATTAAGTTGATTTATGAAGTGTTTTCGATTTTTTTTTTAATTATAATATTTCATCATATTTCTTGAAAAGAAATGTCTAAAAAAACATAATTATTTATATAATTATAAATATATCTTTATGCCTATCCAAATTTAAAATATTAAAAAAAGAAAAAATTAAGAAAAATCTTCATTTAATTGGAAAAGTTAAAAATAAATATTTAAAAAGTATGAAATCAACAAAATGTTCAAAAATAAATATAGATTTTCAAAAACTTAGAAACAGGCTTTAAATATGATTTATTTTAATATTTAAATAATCAAAATTAAAACAAAATTCTTGTATTTTAAAAATATAAAAAAAAAAGATAACTCATTAATTTCATGATTATTAAAATTTAAAATATGGATTTTTGATTTCAATAAATATCAAATTTTAAAAATACCAAAAAAAAATTCTGGTTTTATTTTATTAAATTTAAAAACAACATTAATTATGGATAATAAAATTATTAATAAAAAAAATAGGCAGAGATTTAAAAAAAAACTTCAAATATTTAAAAATATGAAAATATTATTATATATTTTATAAAAGGCTTAAATATATTTTTTGTTGTTAAAAAAATACAAAAATGGTTTTTTTTTTATAATCAGTTTGATAGTTTTTCAAACGTTCCTAAACTTAGGAAAAATTATGAGAATTCCAAACAACATAAAACAATAAAACTAAATTAAACATATTAAAAAAAAAATTGAAAACAACAAAATTTAAAAATTTAGATGTTTTTTATATTAATAATTTTAATTTTGAGTTTAGAAGGCAAACATTAAAGATTTTTATATTATTAAGGTTTTAATAGAAACATTTAAAGCAGAATGCTTTTATTTTTGTTGTAAATTATTGCATTAAGTAATTACCATTAACTAATTGAAGACCGTCTTAAATTTGATGACATTTTTAATATGTAAATCTAAAGAAGATTTAAACAACATTTTCAGAAAAAAAAAATATAAATTTACATAATTTAAATACATAAAAAATAATAGAAAATTTAAAATACTTCAAGATTTTGAATTAGAAAACTAAAATTTTGTTTTTAAAACTAAAATTCAGTAAAATTTCTAAAAAAAAAAACACACAACTTTAACATTTTTTTCTAAGCTGATTTTTGTAAATTGAATAACTCCTTAAAAATATTTAATTGTAAAATTAAAAAAAGTATATTTAAAAAATACTACAAATTGAATAATTTAATAAAATAAAAGTGAAATTTATGGAATGTTGAAAAAATTATATAAACAAAAACAAATTCGAAAAATAATATTCAGCTTAAACAAATGTTAATTTTTTATTAATTTTTAACACATTCATTTTCAAAGTTATACAAATTTTGTATTCAAATATATAATTTGTTTGAATTGCAAACCTAAATTCAAATTCAGTTTTTCTTCGAACTTTTCAAAGAACTTTACATGGAAGTGAATTAAAAAAAAAAAAATAAATACAAAATTTCCATATTTAAGACAAATTTTTCAATTTAGTCATTTTTTATTGAGCTCTTTACATTCAATTAATAGCTAAAAATAATATCTGAGCTAAAAAATATATTTTAATAAATCCCATATAAAATGTTATTTCAAATTTTTTAAAAAATAATTGCTTGTGTCAAACAATAAAAATAAAATATAAAAATTGCATATAACAAAAATACAAACCTAATCTCGAAAATCTAAAAAAAATGGTTTTGTCTTAATATTTAAAAAAAATATAAATAGTTTAAATAATATGTGAATGAAACAATTAAACATTATCGAAAATAAAATGTTCCTTTTTTTAATATTTCTAAAGTTCTACGAATAAATTAATAAATCGAAAATCAATCTAAATTTGCATTTTACAAAATATAAAAAAAAAAAACATTCGATACGTTCTATGAATAAATTAGAAAAGGAACAATTCATCTCGAAAATGAAACTGATTTTTCCTTTTACAAAATATTAACTTAAATAGAATTTTTGTTGTTTTAGAAGTTCATGATTTATTTCCATATTTTGAATCATGAAGCTTTAGAATTTTAATTTTCAAATATTCTTCGAATTCTTCAATAATAATTTTATTAATTTTGAAACAAACAAAAATATTCTTTAAAAATTATTAAACATAAAAATCTATATTTTTTAATTCCAATAATCTTGAAATGATTCTATTCTTCTATTCTATTCTTTCTATTCTATTTAATAATCATTGAATTAATGTATTTATTTTCAAAATATATATTTTTATTTTTTATTTGAAAGTTTATTGAATTTCATATTTTTTAAAATTAATGTTTAGTTTAGTAAACAAATTATGAGTCATTATTTTTTTGAATTCTTATATATTTTTAAAACAAAACCAAAAATCCAAAAAGAAGAGTTATCTTTTATGTTTCTTAAATATTGATTTTAAAATTATTAAAATATTATTATTTCATATTTTTAAACATTTTTATCAAAATAAATATTAATTCAAAATTTAAGTTTTTTTTTAAACAAATTTCCAAAATTTAAGGTTTTGTTTTAAATCTTCAAATATACATTGTTTTTAATACTTGAACTTAATATTTTTAATTTTTTTTATTATGATAAATAATAATTGAATTCATTTTTAGTAATTTTTGAAATAATATTTACTTAATTTTTTGCGTTTCATATTTAAGAAAGTTAATAATTTTATTATTCATATTTAATTGAAGAAGAAAAATCCATATTTTTAATTCCAAAAATCTTGAGATTAATCTTATATTTTTAAACATTTTGATTAAGATAAATATTTAAAAAAATGTTGAATTTCATATTTTTTAGAATTAATAATCCAGGCTTTTTTTTTTTTTTAATTAACAATATTACCAAAATTGTGTTTTTTTTAATTGTATATTTATTAAAAACAAATCACACAAATTGAAAAAAATTAATTCCAAATTTCTTGGAATTAAGCTAATTTTTATATTTTTTTTTTATTTTCGTATTTTTAGAATATTTATATTTTAATTTTTTTTTTATTTTTGCTTTTATATTTTTTTTTATTTTTGTTTTTATTTTTTTTTTTATTTTTTTTTAATGAAATGTTTTTTAATATTTTTCAAAATTCTTGATTTTTAACTAGATTTGGAGTTTTAAATATAGTGTCATTGATAAAAATTAAATTTGAAAAAATGTATTTTATTAAGTTTTAAGAGAATTAAATCATTGATTAATAAATTATTATATAAAATATTAAAAAATATGTTTTTTTTTCGAAAATTTGAAAAACAATTTTTATTAATATTTCTAAAAAAGGTTAGTAAATAAATTAGTAAAAGGAACATTTCAACTCAAACTAAATTTTCCTTTTACAAAATACTACAACATTTTAATTTAAAAAAACAAAAATATTTAATTTTAAAAAGTAAAGAGAACATTGTATTTTGAAAATAAAAATGATTTTAGTTTTATTTGATATATATATATAATTTTTGTTTGTACTTTCTAAGTTTAATATTATCTATTTTTTATATAAAATTTTTTTTGTTCGATTTTATATTTTCATTAAATAAATACTTGTTTGTATTGTTTTAAATTGTTTTTGCTTAATAAAAAAAAAAAAACTCAACTTTCTAGAGTTTTTCGAGTTATTTGCATTGGTTCAATTTATTTTTATATCTTAAATCCTGAAATAAAACATTCTTTAATTTTATTTAATGAACTTTCATCAAAATTTTATGTTTGATTTTTCTGGATATTATTTGTAATATTTTTAAAGTATTTCTAGCATCGAAATAATTTACTCAACTGAAATTAGAATTAATATCAAGTAATTATTAATTTCTTTTCCGAAGTTATTAATATTGTAACTATAAATATGTTAGTTGGAATTTAACAAATTAAAAATTCTTTTAAAGAAATTTACAATTTATTATTGAAAAATTTGTTTTACTAAATTTATACACTGAGAATCGAACTCAGAATAGTCAGAGTGGAAGGCAAGTTCTAGCTCCTGCACCAACCAACTGCTTTAAATTTGTTAGTTGTGTAACTTTTTCAAATATGAACTCTTAATCACATACGAATGTGTCAGAGCCTCCGAGTATTATGAGACTAAACTCCTCTAGAAGTCCAATGTTAAAAGAGCCTCTAAGAGTCTAAAGTAAATTCCAAGGATTTTTTTTCCTCCGAAGACGTAGAATTAGGACTGTATTCAAACTCATTTCCTCGCGAGGCCTCGGAGCAATATTTTAAAACTATAAAACCATTAATAAGAATTATAAAATCTAAAAACCTTCCCCTTTCAGGCATTTTTAGACATCGACTACACAATGCTTTACGATGAAGCTTATGGTGAGCAAATGGCTGGTTCTACAGCAGTAACCGTGATTATAAAAAACAATAAACTGTTCTGTGCAAATGCTGGTGATTCCCGGGCCATTGCTTGCATTAATGGAGAAGTGGAGGTTCTTTCATTGGATCATAAACCAAATAACGATATCGAATCAAAAAGAATCAGTGAGGCAGGAGGTTGGGTTGAATTCAACCGTGTCAATGGAAATTTAGCTTTATCCCGTGCTCTCGGCGATTTTATTTTTAAAAAGAACTCCAAGAAAAAAGCAGAAGAACAAATCGTAACTGCCTATCCAGATGTGGAGATGCGTGAGATCACAGAAGATTGGGACTTCCTTGTGCTCGCCTGTGATGGAATCTGGGATGTCCTCTCCAATGAAGAGGTCATACAGTTCTGTCGCAAGAGGATCGGTATGGGAATGATGCCAGAGGAGATTTGCGAGGAAATAATGACGCATTGTTTGGCACCAGATTGTCAAATGGGCGGAATTGGAGGCGACAATATGACCATTGTATTAGTCTGTTTCCTCCACAATCGTACCTATGAAGATCTGATTGCCAAATGTGCTTCATCGTCCATAGCGAATGCATCATTGACTGGTGGAAACACCAGTGAACATTCATCCAACTCGTCAAGCCTATCACCCAACAATTCCAACGAAAACCTTAACAATTCCAATGCCGCAGTAGCAGCCACCTCAGAGGGTGCCAAACAACAAGATGGCGCCGGTGATGGTGTGGTGTCTGTTTCTGAAGATGCTGAAAGCGTCGATTTGAAATAATTTTAAAGACTCAACGAAAACCAACAACTACTTAAGACTTTTCTTCCAGCAGCCTAATTGTGTTTCTATTTTTATGTTTATTATTTTTTGTTCATTTTAACTATTAATCTTTTACTTTAACTTTAACCTATCGAAATTCAACTTTAATTTCCTCATGGACAGACATTGGATTTTTTTTGTCAAGTTTATTTTTTTGTTGAATTGAATTGTCAATCCTTTTACTGTAAATTTCGTTGCCTACAAGGACTTATTTTAAATAAATTGAAAACTAAATAAAAATTATTAAATAAATAAAATATATAAAAATAATAATTATGATAAATAAATCAACATCTATGCGTTTCAAAAACTATATACTGTAATGTAAGAGATAGAGAGAGGAGATCATGGTCCTTAAACATTAAGCAGAAAACATTTTAAATCAAATTTATATTTGTAGACCGGATGGACTTATACTTTTATGTGAAGGAATAACAATAAAAATATAGAATTATTATTTCATTTTGTTTTACTTTTTGATGGGCTTTTGTTGTTATATTTTTTTCAAAAGAAGGAAAAACTCACATCATTCTCTTTACTAAGCAATTTTAAAGCAAAGAATTGAAGAGACAATATTTTTCACAATCACGATTTTAAAAAGTTTGAAGATTTAAATATTGAGAAATTTCGAAGTTAGAGTAATTTTTTTGAATGTCTCAAAAAATTTACCTTTGCTTTTTTTTTAAAATCTGAAAATTTTAAAATATTTAAATAAAACATTTGGTAGAAGAAAAGTTTGATTGAAATAGCAATTTGAAGAAATTTTTATTTTTACTCAAAAATTTGAAACCTTTGCATTTTTTCAAAAAAATAAGAAAAATTTTAAATATTGAATTTTTTTACTGAAATATTTTAATTTACTTAAATAAAACAAAAAGCAATTTAACGAAAGTTGTATTTTCGACCCAAGAAATAGACAGTGCACTTTGTATTTTTACAAAATCCTGAAAATTTTAAAATATTGGATTTTTTTTACTGAAATGTCTAAATTTACTTAAATAAAACATTTCGTAGAAGAAAAGTTTTGATTGTAAAAGCAATTTGACGAAAGTTGTATTTTCGACCCAAGCAATTGTTAGTGGTACCACTTAGTATTTTTACAAAATCCTGAAAATTTTAAAATGTTGGATTCTTTTACTGAAATGTCTAAATTTACTTAAAAAAAACAAATCGTAGGACAAAAGTTTGATTGAAAAAGTCATTTGACGAAAGTTGTATTTTTGACCCAAAAATTTTACATTTGCATTTTTTTCAAAAATATGAAATTTTTTAAATATTGAATTTTTTTACTGAAATGTTTTAATTTGCTTAAATAAAACATTTCGTTAAAGAAAAGTTTGATTGATAAAGCAATTTGACGAAAGTTGTATTTTCGACCCATAAAATTGACAGTGGTTCCCCTTTGTATTTTTACAAAACCCTGAAAATTTTAAAATATTTGATTTTTTTACAGAAATTTTTTAATTTACTTAAATAAAACATTTCGTTAAAGAAAAGTTTTTAAAAAAACAAAAGTTTGATTGAAAAAGCAATTTGACGAAAGTTATATTTTTGACCAAAAAACTTGAAATTTTTTCAAAAATCTTAAATTTTTTAAATATTGGATTTTTTACTGATATTTTAAACTTGCAGGATATGTTTTCATATTTCTTGAGTGTTGAAAAAGTATTTTATTTAACAATATTTGAAATTTGGAAAAAAATGTTAAAATAGGATAGAAATTTAAATATAGAAATTAGTTTCAGAAATGGCTGGATTCAAGAAAAAGAAGCTAATCGCTATAATTATGTAAATTATAGAGAAAAACACAATGTTTCATCGTATTAAGTCATTATTTTAAACAAATAAAATAAATAATACTTCTACAAACAAAAATAAAAGGAAAAAAAAACTATCCATCTACGGAACTAACAAGTAACACTAAAAATGAAGCGGTGCAGCAGAACTA
>JXPG01007037.1:336-12760 GCA_001015175.1 Megaselia abdita | reverse complement strand
ACTAGAAACTCGCATGTATGCGAGTTTGCTTTATAGTATAGCAAGTTCGCATGCATGCGAATGTGCAACATAATATTGGAAATTCGCATGTGCATACGAGTTTCTAGTAAATCGTATCTGTTCTCCAAATTATGTCACCTCAAAACCCAAATAGATGAAATTTTTCACAACTTCCAGGTCGTAACTACCAATGTTGACAGTCGCTCCCACTTCTTTGTAAATTCTTTCTTTACGACGCGACTTGACTTTACTTTGGATTTTCCTCCATTGACTCGTAGACCCACTGAACTAGCTTCCTTCTCAATTGCAAGGAATATGTCTTTAGCGTCTGATGTTTGCTTGAGGTTTCTCCAGCGTCTTTGACATAAATCCATATGTTCCGCAGTGTCATTTGGCATAGTTTGATGAGCTTGCTTGGGAAGAAGCTAGAATGTTGTAGACAACGTTGAGCAGGCTAATGCCTCGAAGTTCTTGCAATCACTCTTGTCATATTTCTAAAACCGGGCAGTTGATGCTAATGTTCCACTCTTCTGGCATCTCGACCCTTTCAAAGATCTTCAGAAGCAGCTTGTATAAAACGTCGTTGAAAGAAGGCCCTGCTGTTTTCAACAGTTCAGCTGGTATACCGTCACTTCCATCGCTCTTGTTGTTCTTCAGCCTCTGGATAGTAGAGTCTACCTCTGGTATTGGAAATCATATGATGATTGTCCTTCTGCTTGTGTTGGGGCTCTGCTTTTTACACCGTTCAGTAGCTCTGAGAAGAACGCTTTCCATATTTTTAAGACTTCCTGTTTGCTGGTTAATAAGTCTCCGTTCTTGTCCTTACATGCTGGGTCGCACGAGGTTATGATCAGCAGAGCATGTATGTGCTCCTCTTATGGATCCAACATAGGTGATACTCGATGCATGACGTGGATCACATAATACATGGTCAATCTGGTTCTTTGTGATTGCATAGGAATGGTTCCATGTTTGAAAATGAATTTTCATTTCGTACGCAGGAAGTTTGGAATAGGCCTTGTCTAGTATTGGTCGTAGAAAGTGTCTTTGGCTTCATCAGTATATTTCTCTGCGAGCTTTCTCGTATGCGGAGTATGCATAATCGCTCGTTGGTAGGTGTCCGTCGAACTACACAGTACCTTGTCTGTTCACGCATTGCAACTCCGGCTGTTTCGAAAATAAGGTGACTAGCCTTATGCCTCTATCAACGAATTTCTACCGTCCCCCATTGCGGGTACATAATGGCCTTTTCCGCGCCCACGATTGCTGTAAGCTTGGTCCGGGGAACTGTTTCAAGGGTAGACCCCCTAAGCAGCCCTACCTTGTTAGCGGACGGAACGTACAAGGCATCCCACCATCCGCCGCCTTTGGACCCGTTTTGTTGCTTGCCAATCAGTGTTATGATCTCGAGATTACATATTCCAGATCTCTTGAGTGATGTCTTTATGAGTGGTTAACTGAAGACCCAAGATACGAGAAATCCTTTACTGACTAAAACTTGTCAGTGCCAATGAGGATCTCTGCTTGGTTTCAAATCGATTTCATATATTTGCTCTTCGCGATATTAAGTCTGAGGCCCATTGATGTAGCATGTCTACTGATTTTATTGTAGCTTGTCTTCAGATCTTCTAAGTTTCTTGCGACAATGTCAATATCATCTACATACGCCAAAAGTTATATAAGATATTCTGATGTTAGCTCTTCGAACAATTATTTCCATTCATAAATTAAACAGGTCACAGAAAAATACATCTCAATATCTGAAGAATTGTGTGAACTGCGCTTTTCGGCTCTGCTGGGATCATCGGATAAAAAAGTAGACTCATCGTCTCTTAAGGATACCCAGTTCCATAATTGCAGAGTATAGCTCATCTCTAATATTGCAGTCGTAAGCCTGTTTAAAACCGATAAAAAGGTGATTTGAACTTCTCTGGTCTTTTCCAATATTGTCGCAGCGTGTAAATCTGATAAGTGGTGGATTTTTCGGGACGGAAATGCAGTCCTTGTTATCGCCTTTCTTGTATATGGGTGCTATAATACTTAAGCTCCAATCGCTTGGCATCGTCATAGTCGACCACATCTGTTGGAAAAGATGGTGTAAGTGCTCAACAAAATGCTCACCTGCATGTTTTAGGAGCTCAGCTGATTTCCCATCAGATCCAGAACTTTTGTTGTTCTTCAACTTCGATATGACCGCTTTAATCTCTGCGATTGAGGGTGGTGATAGTTCCTCGTGAACCTCCTCAGAGATTTGACTCGCTGAAGTTCCTGTTTGAATAAAGGGTAAACATTATTAACGCCCTCTTGAGGATATGTGAAAAATTAGACACAAATCAAAATGACATCCATCAGAGGCTTCGTCAGAGTTCAACAATCAAAACCACATACGTTTCAGTAATATTCACCAATATTATTTGCCTATGATTGAAGTTAGCATTGAGAGTGTAATTTAACAACATTAAATTAAACAACAAGACAGTACGAATTATACCAACAATAACTTTCGCTTTTTGCTTTATATATATATAATATTCCCATAAGTTTATAGTTAAGAATTATTTAAATACTAATCACATTCAGGAGTCAATCCTTTAGACTACCAGACTTCTGCACGGTTTTCCAAGATGAACTTAACATCGGAAAACCATTCCATATGTTAAGAAAATCACCGACGTTTCACAATCAAAAAGAATTCTTAAAAGAAGAATCCACTTGAATATTTGAGTAATGCTTGTATCACACGCCCATATTTAGGAAGACCACATAGAGTGTACAGCTTTATTTCAAAGAAAATTCAAGAGCAAAAAACTTTTGCAAGGTGCCCTCTAAATCCAAAACAACAAGAATGCAATTGGAACTGGTTCATCACTAAACATTTTTAGAAGTACTATGCGCCGCTGATCGATGCACTAGAAAAAAAGCATTCAGCAAAAGAAGTATGTCAGATTAAGAAAGAATAAAAAACAGTATGAAATTATCTAGAGTGCATATGAGGTATGTTCTTCATTTTCCAAATACGTCAAGATGGTATGTCGTACAAGATACCGATCATATCTAATTGATGACGATTTAAGGTTATGTTTAAGTTTTTCTGTCTATATAAACAATGAACAAACAATACATCAAGTTATTCGTCAATTAAAGTGTGAACGGTGGTAATTGCAACTGACAAACATGTTAGTTGTTCGGTGTTTCGCCTTTATAATATTTGCGGGTTGTTCGTTCGCCTTAAATCCCCAGGATGTCACAAACTTTTTGGAAGGACTCTCTTCAACCCAGCCTAGAAATGAAAAGTATTCGAATGTCGTTTACACAACATCCACTTCAACAACCCCACGTAATGGAAGAGTCACTTTTGTGCCAGGATCAAATAGTGAGAGGGTAACTTATGTAACCAGTACAACACCAGCCAATGATAAAGTAGCTTACTACACTACCTCAGCCCCTAAAAGCCAAAGAGTTGTATATGACTCTACATTAAATTTAGCGCCACGAAATCAAAACGCTCGTCTTTACACTTCCACCGCAGCCCCAAGAAGATATGCAGGATCGCTATACTCCACATCAGCAAGACAGGTAGATGTTCCGAGAATCGAAGTAGTTTCTTCATCCGCTGCGTCTCCATTAAATATAAACCCCAGGGCCACCATTCAGGTTCCATATGTCTCACAAAGACAAGAGGTTCAAGCTCACATTCCATCGGACCAAGAAAACATTGTAGAGGAAGTTATTGAATCAGAGCCTGAGCCGGTCGAAGTTGAAAAGAAAATCAATATTGTTACTCCTGCTGTGAAGAAAACTATTTATGAGATCCGAAAACCAGCAATTGAGAAACAGTTTTTCGATATAGAAGAAAAAGTTGTGGTTCGACCAGCTGGAACTGCAGTCGTAGAATTAGAAGGCCAAGGTACAAAAGTAAAGAAAGATGAGACAATCCAAGACATTGGCCAAGGACAAGTTATACCTTCTCCCACTCCAGATTGTGAAGATTCATACGTATCTACTCCTCGTCCAGTGATTGCTTATAATGGGGAGTCAGGGTTATCAACAGTAGCGACTGACTATGAGGATAATGTTGACTACAACGATCCTTCAAGAGATTATGCGGAAACTGAAAATCTACGAGTTCGACCCAATAACAACTTGTACTTGGGAAAGCAAACGCAATATGTTCCCATTGGCGCTCAAAGCGGTAGGCTTACAGAGCCAGAACAAATTTATAATGATTTGTTGAGTAACAAAAATAGTGTGAGTGTTGATGAAGGTCCCACATCTCCCGGTGAGCGAGTTATTTCTGCAACACCAGCTCCTATTGAATCAAAACCAGCTAGCCAGACAGTACAAACCAGGAGAATTGTGGTAAACCATCCTTTCGAAACAGTTCAAGTAGTGGAGCAAAATGAGCCTCAAGAGAAAGTCCAGGCCGTAACTATAACACAAAAGGTGGAACCTGCCAGATACAGAGCTTCAGGGCTTAGGACCACATCACGTTTGATACAAGCCTCAACAGTAGCTCCCGCTAGAATTGTAGAAGCTACTAGGGCAACTCCTGTCAGGCTTGTTGAGACTTCCCGCCCAACTGTATTACCTGTTAGAGTTGTGGAAGCTCCACGACCCACAGTTAGAATTGTAGAAGCTGTCAGGCCTACAGTTCTACCGGTTAGAGTTGTACAAGCTCCAAAAAGAGTTGTACCGGTTAGAATTGTTGAAGAAGAAAAGACCGTAGTACCGGTAAGGATAGTTCAAGCTCCGAAAGCGACTGTTCTTCCTGTTAGGGTTGTTGAAGCTCCAAGGACTGTCGTACCTCTAAGAATAGTCTCGCAGCCAATTCAGTATGCCAGTAGATATGCATCTGCCGCCCCATTGTATGGAAGATATCGTTCAGCGGCATTGACTTCAGGATATTATGGAAGTAGTTATCCTTCAGCTGCATTGACATCTGGATATTATGGAAGTAGCTATCCTTCAGCTGCATTGACATCTGGATATTATGGAAGTAGCTATCCTTCAGCTGCATTGACATCAGGGTATTATGGAAGTAGCTATCCTTCAGCAGCCTTGACATCAGGTTATGGAGGAGGTTATTCTTCTGGTTTGTACGGTGGTGGATACACCTCCGCAGCCCTCACATCAGGAGGAGGAGGCTACTACGATGGATACTCTTCAGCTTCTGCAGCACTAACCGCTGATGATTGTTATTAGAAGTGAAGTGAAAGAGTGTTTTAGTTCTTAGAATATTCAGTAGGAAATATAAGTCAATCTTGTCAAAACAAGCAATTCATTGTTTCAAGTTATTGTTTGGTTTTAGGGAAAAGAAAGGTGAATTTAAACCTGAAGAAAAAATGAGGTATACAAAATCAGAAAAGTATTGCAAGGCTGAAACTGTATTAAGGGTAATAATCTATATTTATAGTAATGCGGTGTTCAGCTAGTCGAGGTGGTTAACCAGCTTCAATTCATATTCCCTAGCAATTGTCGGTACTATCAAAGCCTTTATTCGGTGTTTCTTGGATGTTATAGGTATTCTGGTACTTTCATTAGATAATCTAGCTCTGAACTTGGTTCTAACCGAACCGGCAGCACCTCTCATTATGCGAACCCCCAGAATGCAAGAGGGCGTCTCTTATCATTTGCGATGCGGNTTCATATTCCCTAGCAATTGTCGGTACTATCAAAGCCTTTATTCGGTGTTTCTTGGATGTTATAGGTATTCTGGTACTTTCATTAGATAATCTAGCTCTGAACTTGGTTCTAACCGAACCGGCAGCACCTCTCATTATGCGAACCCCCAGAATGCAAGAGGGCGTCTCTTATCATTTGCGATGCGGCCCAACTGTATATATGTAAAGAAGGTACTACTTATGATCATATTCTTCGACGCAGCAAAACTGATAAAACGGATTTCATTATCGGTCATCTTATTATCTTCAGCCTTAACATATCTCATTGTCATCTTCATACTTTGATTGTTGCCCTGCCCACGGTTCCTTCGAAGATTTGTTCATTACCAATTTGAACGTTTAGGTCGCCTAATACCAGTTTTGTGTCCTAGCTTTATACAAAAATATTAATATTTTTAAATAATACTTTACTGTATATATTAATATTAATTGTCGAAATCATAAATTATATATAAGATTATAAAAGTTATGTAAAAGTATTGTATTAAAAATGTATCAAATTTATTAACATGTTCAATATAGTTAATGTAAAGGCAGAAGTCTGAATTTATAGGAAGAATCTCTCAGTTATATATTAAGCATCATAGTATAGTTTTTCATTGAAACACATGTCTAGACACTCATCTATCCATATACCATGCCTAATCATGGACTCACTCACGTATTAATCCAAGCACTCACTAATAATCTCGCTCGCTCAAGTAGTTATTCATTCAAGCTCTCTTCCTTCCACGCATACAACACTCATACACTCAATAACATTTTTTAATTCAAACGGAGAAGTACACTTTACAAAATGCACAAATATTATGATTTCGTTTTGTCCGTCAGACCAGGTATACAAGGTTGAAACATGTCAAAACGTGTAACGCACTCAGAGAACTTAATTTTCCTTCACACAAAGACAAAACGAAGAATTCATTTGAACTTTGAAATACCCGGGAGGACTGGTTCCGCTTATATAGTTGATCGGCTTTCTGAGTTCGATCCTCAGTGCACACGTCAACATGTTTCTTAAGAAGTATCTATTCAGAAGAAGAGAGAACACTAAATCACTGATGTGCAAAATCAGTTGATAAATACACAGAAAGTCAAAAATTTCTCTATAACTTAAAAGTTTACGTAATTTCAAACCAAATTCGTAGTTCAATAAATAACACTTTAATAAATAAAACCAATAAATAAAAATTTACACATTCTCGTCGTAGTCCTCGATATCTTCTTCATCTGGAACATCAAGATCTGCTGGGGGAACAGGATATCCTTCTCCAGGCTTTACAACTTTTACTCCTTTATCGCCAAGCTGAAGACAATCAAAGTCTCTGAAAATATGAAGTCAGACTTAAATATTGAAATAACTTTTACGAAAAACTCACCTATTTATTAGTTCAAAGTCCGCCAAGCTAACTTCAAAATTCAAACAGACATGCATATTCCTTCCGAAGAAGTAGATCTCGTGGAAGGTGATACAAGCTTGGCCTACTCCGTATCTCGGTGGTGTGAAGCAGATTGGTGGTGGGTTTTTCCCAGAGATCTTTCGTTTCATCAAAACTCTCTCGTTGAACTTCATCCTCATTTCGAATGAGAATTCCTGTGGCACATAAACCAGTTCCGCACATCCATTCATTCCGACCACTTTCAAACAACACTTGCACACTCCGGTCTTGCACTCACAGGGAATGTTTCCAGTTAAATAGTTGACGTAGTTCGCGGGCAGACCAACTTGTCTGGACTCATCTGGAACTACGTTACCAGAACTTAAATAGATCACGCCGATTATGATAACCGATATGCGAACCGTGTTCATTATTGGACTGACCGTGGACAAATGATTCGCGACTTTGGCTTTCTTTTCA
The DNA here is from genome assembly GCA_001015175.1 of Megaselia abdita. Taxonomy (NCBI): domain Eukaryota; kingdom Metazoa; phylum Arthropoda; class Insecta; order Diptera; family Phoridae; genus Megaselia; species Megaselia abdita. The sequence continues at coordinate 5,223 of JXPG01007037.1, read as the reverse complement.
CTTTTACTTTCTACCTCAAACGAGTTTCAATCTCTTCGTTTTTACAAAATTTAGTGCTTTTTTGTTTATGTTTGCTCTGAAGTTATTGGTGTTATGTGATTTGCCTCCATAATATATTGGCGCTAATGAGTATTTAGGTTACTGGAAGGTTTCCTAGGCTGTTGTTTATCGTTTTTCTGTTATGTTTTGAAATGTAGGTGGTGCACTTGAAATTTTTATGACCTATTGAGTAAGTTTTACTATTGTGTTAGGTTATTTTTATTTACTGTATGTGATTCTCCTCTTGGCGTGTAGATTTTACATGTGGATTATTGCGAGTATAACTTAAACGTCGATTGAGAGTTCAAAGACTTTTAGTAAAGCTTGCAGTTAAACCCATGACTTGTCTACAAAAAAAGACAGTGTCCTGTAAAAATACCTACTAGAGTTTTTGTTCTTTTCTTGCTTTATCTAAGACATTCTCTGGACTTCTTTTGACTAGCCATCGGAAAGAATAGTTTTGATATGGTTACCCCTCATAGACTTAAAATATTCCTTCCCACTCCATATAAAGCTTTTCATTGACTATCCTGTTACAATAACTAAATGGCGTGTATGCTTTTAAAGTTACGATTAGATTTGTATCACCAGAATCATTTTTGGCCAGACTATCTGCCTCCTCATTTAATCTTGCCACTATATAGAGATAATCTTATTCATCTCTACGTCCTTATTCAGAGCTCTGTAGCTTTATTTTAAAATGACCTCCTTTAAGATATTGTAACTCCTGTATCAACTCATTGTAATAATTATCAATTATTTCACGATGTCCCTCTTAGCAATAAAATACTGAAGTCTTGAGGCACTTTTACATGCAAGTTTCTTTAGGTGTAGGTGCAGTGGAATAATTATTTAGTATGATATTAATAATACTTAGAGCCTCCTGTTATGTTGACCTATCTTCTATGTCTATAAAAGCTGGTAAAGTGTATTATTGACTTTCAATACTTTATCTACTTCAAAATTCTATATACCATCCGATTAGGTTGACTTCCCCTTACCATAAGGCATGTTGAGCACTCGAAAGGTGGTTCGGATTCACAACAGTCGATCCCAATGTAGTTTTAAGGTTGTCAACAGGAAGGAGGAGAGGCTTATGGATCTGTAGTCTTTCGCTACGTTATGACAGGCTCTACCAGTTTTCTGTATGACTACATTTCTTACTTCTCTAAATACCTTTGGAATATACCCAAGAAATAGAGAAGCTCTAAAAACTTCCTCAACCCGACGCATTATAACTTCAACGTCTGCTAGATTATTGCAGGAAAAATACCATCTAAAGAATTTATCAACAATATTGACATCATTCCCTTGATTGGCTGAGTTCGTAAAATGTGCATTCATTAAGATACTCGTGATTTTCGTGAAAAAAAATGTCATTTATACATCATGGATGATTCTGTTTTCTGCGAATAATGTATGTGTCAGCATTTCCATCCTTATATCCAGTTCGTCTATACTACTTGTTTATCCTACCGGATGATTAGTTATATTGAAATTGACCTCATCTTCAAAGACAGCCTGGACGGGTTTATCTCGAGTAACACTGTAGATTTAGCCTCTGTTGGTGCCTAGTATTTGGGTGTAGTAGAATTTGTGGGGGTTAAACGAGGGAGGCGAAACCCGGACTTTTTGGATTCATTTTAAGCGAAATGCCAGTTACGTCTCCCCCCCGAATCGAATCTTACTTGGAACGAAATATTTACTTTAGTTTATTTCAATTAATTATACAGATTTTAATCTAGTTTTCTTAATTAATGTTATGCTAAATATGCGGCAGTGGGTTTAGGTTTAAGGGATGTCTGGGAGATTTCACAAACGTCCATTTTTTTATGTAAATACTTCGGCTCCGTAGTGATGAGAAGATTTCTGAGAAAAAAGCCCCTTCTATACTTCAATAAGTTTTTTAGTGACATTCCTAGAAAGATCGACGAAACATGGGAAATGTGATCAAATTTCCTAAGACCATAAACAAATCTTGTAACTGAGTTACATGCTTTTTGCAGGCGTTTCAGGTCAGATGCAGGTAACTCTTCCATTATCACATCGGAGTTTATTAGATGAGGGATGAAGAGTGCTTCAACAAGTTTAAACTTTATGGTTTTAGGAAGCACTTTAACAAATTGGTATAATCCTCTCAATCCAATAATAATGGTTCAAGAAATGTGGTTAACGTTATCATTGAAATAGATTCCAAGGTTCTTGACTAGACCTTGACGGGATCATATCTGTACCCATAATAACTGATGGAGCTTAGAGGTGCTTCTTGCGTGTTATGAGTAGACTTTGCGACTTCTTGTTATTTATTTTCAATTTGTTCGATTGAGCCCATAATCTTATGGCGTTCAGGTCGTCGTTGACTTTAGCAATTAGCAATGGTAACTCAGTTGGTGAACAGCTTATGTACAGCTGCGTATCATCTGCATAACAATGTAAGATCATATGTCTTCTAGCAAGACTTATGTCGTTCGTGTAAAGGCAGAAAAGCAGTGGACCCAGAATTGATCCTTGTGGGACACCACATCGAAGTTGCACTGGTGCTGAAAATGCATTGTTACTGCAGATATAAGCTGTTCTACCAGTCAAGTAGCATTTTTCGAGAATCCAAATTGCAACTCAAGCTTTTTGACAAGAATATCAAAATCAACGGTATTGAATGCCTTTGAAAAGTCAAGAAGAACAAGCACTGAAACATTTCCAGCAACCAGCTCTCTGCAGATATCATCAGAAGTTTTGAGGAGCGCAGTTTGGCAACTATGCACTTTTCGAAAACCAGACTGATGAGTGTTCTGAAGTTGTTGCAGTGGAGGTGCTTGTGAATTTGAGATGACATCAGTTTCTCCAAAGCTTTCGAATGAGGAGACAGAATGCTAATTGGCCTAAATTTGAAGATGTACCATCAGCCATCAGTAGGTTATAGGAATGGAATAGAAATCCGAGAAACTTACTCTCCAGTTGTAAGGTATTCGTCAATTAGAAACATCATCGCTTTGGCAGTAAGACTCAACTTGGAGATACACCAGATGGATGCGGTTTGAAACAAGCTAGTTTGGAGTAGAACAAAAAAACTTGACTTGGGGCTGAGAGCTCTGGGATTAAAAAAGTGAAAGGTTGATACATGTGTATATTTCATCTTGACAAACATGAACAAATTAGAAAGCCTACGCGAGAACTTAATGAAAAAGTTCAAGGTGAAGTACCTTGGTGAAAGCAATCCGATGTTGGGTTTTCGAATCACAAGAGATCGTGAAGATGGAAGAATACTGAAGAAACTCAATATGGAAACATCTGTGTACACCTTTCGATGTTAATTAAAATGTTGGGAATATAAAAGAAGGAGATATAGTATATTTACAGTATACACTGTATACATAGCATAAAACCATAAAAACATTGCATAAGTATGTAAACATAACCATCGCGCTGTGCTTCAACCAAAGAACAACCAAACAAAGCCCAAGCTTATACATATAAATTTCATATCCAATTGAAAAAATATAAATTATTCAATTAATAATGTACTTAAGTCATTAAACTATAAAACAAAGTGATTTCAATTATATAATTTGGATCAAAACAAAGTTTGTTTTTAAATCAATTTTTAGATCAGATAAATCTAAAAATAAATATTATAATCGACTGTAATTATGCGAGTTAATTACTTCATAGGTACTGTTGTCCTCACCAATCATTTTTAGATAAATCATTCCATTTCAATATCAATTCTAAAGTTAGTTTAAACTAGACATGTTCACTTTTTGTATTGGATTATTTTTGTTATTCTTAACATTTCAAGTAGAGTCAAAAACCATGGTGTGTAATGTTTAGTTCGATGAATGTCTTGAATAATTTGTATTTGTGAATAAATTTTAGACTAAATTGGAGATCTTGGAGTTTCGGACAAGAGTTGCAATGAAAAATAAGATGAACATTATAAGTCAAGTTTATAATAAGAGTTCCTTCGACTTCAATTTAACAGTGACTAATCAAATTCGAGGAAAAATTTTAATTACCGCTAATCTCAAAGTGAAAATGGGAAGCGCTTATAGAAGAGTTCTTCGATTTCAAAACTTGGATTATTGCAAATTCCTCAACAGCTATGAATTCCAGGACAACTTGAATTTCTTCAAGTCAATATTTGAAAATATTTTCATCGGAACTTTTATATCGAAATGCCCTTTGAACGAAGGTTTTTATTATGTGAAAAGAGGATTTGTAGCAGTAGAATCTGTTCGTGCATTTACAATTCCAGGAGGTTATTATAAATTCTTCTTAGAAATGAATCAGTTGGAAACGGAATTATATCCCATGTTCTCTGTTGTCTTCCACACCAAGATTCCAAAATAAAATTATTTTGTAATTTACTTTTTTCTGTTTTTTATTTAAGACTTTGGAACTTTGGATACTGCTGAGTTTCCTCGTTTAAAATGCAGGGTGCTCAGAGATAAAAGATGAAAACATTAAAAAAAATATAAAGCTATGCACCTCGTTCGACAAAACTCATCAAAAATTAAAAATTAAAACCCTAAAAATCCAATAAAACAAATTAAAAAAAAACCAATGTAACGACATATTTTTCTGTAATCTATTCTACTTGGCATTACTTTTTTACTTTACAGAGTAAAAGAAAGAAAGTTTCAACCTTATTTAACCTTATTGATCCAAATAAGCTCTACAAAACTCAAAGTGAAACTTTTAAAATTAGACAAGTTTTCACAATTGAATTTTATTTTGTTTAAAATGTTTTTTATTATTTTTACTTCGTTTTAAAAGTATTTGGATTCTGTAAGCGATGATAAACGAATATTACTTCCAAATTATTTTTAAAATTATGTCTGAAATAATCTC
>JXPG01007020.1:4468-18110 GCA_001015175.1 Megaselia abdita | reverse complement strand
TTGGGAAAATTAAATATTTTTTGATGTCTTTTTTGATGATAATCTTTAGGAGCTATCGAGTCAAGAAAAACAAACATCAGATACTTTTCATATTACTGAAAAGTTGAAGAAAAATAGTCAAAATTTTTTGCTCTTTAAATTGACATTTTTCATTAACTTTTCTTCATATTTTCGAAAAAGTATCTTTTGTTTGTTTTTATTGAATCAGAATTAGTATCGGAAAACGTTTGGTTAAAAAAATTATAGTTTTCTTTTTTGTTATATAAATAAAGTCAAGTAAATATTATATATATACAAAGTTTACATATAAACGGACAGACAAACCTCTGAAATAACCCATTTCAAAAATCCTAAAATAAAAATTAAATATTTAAACTAAAAATAATGTAAATGAAGCCTCATTACCTCGAAACACCAAGAAAAGAGTCCAATGTCCAGTTCTTTATAACTTTGAAAGCAGTTTATTATATTAATAAATCTTTGAAGACAGGATGAAGAAAGGGATGAAAGTGTTGACCCAGTTTGTTTTCTAAGAAAACCCCGACCGACCAACGCAAGTGAAGTGAGAGCTTAAAAGCTAGCTGTCAGTTGAGAAATATAATTCTTTCAGTCTGCTAAGCAGGGTAGCACGAATAAAAAATACATGGTTTGTACAGCAGAGTTGATGGTGGTCCCTATAAAAGAGAAGAATTGCAATTTTCTTGTACTGACATTAACAAATGAGATTTCTGCGTTAATGGTCTAAAAATTCGTTCGTGCGGACAACAAAGAAACTTAAATGCATTGTGAAGGTATATACAATGGATGAAGTTCACAGGACACTTTCTCTTATCGCATCGCATCTCTTCGTCAACGAATGAACGACGTGCTTGTCCTGATTTAGGTTAAATCAGTCAAAATACTCCGCGTTCCAACAATAAAAATATTTCCCCGACTTTTGAATTAAACATAAAATAAATTAAAATAATTGGATAAATTTCGCTGAAATTAAAAAATTCCTCGAAACATATTAACTGGATGGAATCTCTGAGATGTGATGGTGAAAGTTAATTAAAAGCGATTTCGTCTTAATTTTGTTCTTGTGTCCTTTCAGTCTAAGGCTCTACTGTATTGTATATTTTTATATTTTATATTAAGAGTTGTTTTTTTTATTGATTTTTGTTTTCTAAAAAATCTAAAACCAGATTTTTTTTTAAAAACACAACAAAAATTCAACACGAACAAAATTATTAAACAAATCTCTATATGAAATAGATATTCTTTAGAATAGAATTATTCACTTTGAAGGATTCAAAAAAGTACTCTCAACTGAGAATCTAATTTGATGAAATTATTCACAAAAACATCTGTTAAATTGTTAGATAGAGATTTTCTTCAAAGGATGACTGTAGGTTGTTATANACAACAAAAATTCAACACGAACAAAATTATTAAACAAATCTCTATATGAAATAGACATTCNAAATTATTAAACAAATCTCTATATGAAATAGATATTCTTTAGAATAGAATTCTTCACTTTGAAGGATTCAAAAAAGTACTCTCAACTGAGAATCTAATTTGATTAAATTATTCACAAAAACATCTGTTAAATTGTTAGATAGAGATTTTCTTCAAATAATGACTGTAGGTTGTTATATGTTGTACTGTTTCAATTACAGGATGCCCATGATGTAGAATCCTAACAACAACTACCGTCGTCGTCATTTCCATAACGAAGGTAATCATTATTTAAAAGTGTACTTTCTCCCACAAAAACTATCAAAGAACAGAGGAGAATTTCTAAATAGACCATTAACAATTCAAACTCCATCTGTTCCTGGTTTTTTTTTCCGGGTAATTCGAGATTCAAATGATTATTTGAATTGAAGAATACAAAATTACGTCAAATCAAAAATTAGTTTAAAAGGAATGGAATAGTTGAAATAAACTGTTTTATCTTTTAAGTGAAAATAAGAATTCTCCTTTAATTAGAAGAGATTGCTTTTTAATTAGCTTAAAAGCAAAGAGAAACATAGAGTTTTAAAGATGGAAAATACGCTTTATCGTTTTCGCTCAACTTTTTCACTCATTACACGTGGAACAGTCAACTAATGTATATCCATGGCTCCATAGTATAGTAAAAGGATCCCTTTGAACAGAAAGGGAAATTTCCATTTGTGATGATGGTTGCAAGAAATTTTAAAGCAATTTACGAAAAAACAGGTGGAAAAGAGCGATATGAAAATTATAAAGTAAAAATGCAAACTAATTAGAAGGAAGGACTTTTCTTCTTCTTTTCCTTTAACTACTTCTTCTGACTATTTGTTGGTTGTTGAATAAAGACGAGACGGTGATGGTTTTTTTGTCAGCAAAAATATCCGGAATGTCCTTATAATTTATAAGTATTCTTGATTTATTTTTTTAATATCATTCACTTTGTCCTTCAGATTTGAAGGGGTAAACATTGTCGGATTTTGAAATGTGATACGTATCTGACTACTACAAACTGCCATCACCAGAATTTTGATTTGTAGACGCCAAACGGCGCTAGAGCTCAATTTCTGGAAGTTTGTAGTTTAAGTTTTAACAAATTTTAGTTAAGAAAATCTTATCCGATTCATAAGATTGATACGTTTATCAGTACCTTGATGAAGCCTAGGAGAAACTTGCATTTTAAAGTAATTTTAAATTCTTTCAAAGACCGGTCAACATTGAAAAGAGTTTTAGTAATCTCTTGTTCAATGTTGTTCAAATATGTTAAAAAGTATATCAAGATAAAAGAAATAATAACATTATATTTTTTTAAATTGAAATTCTTTAAAAAATCATAATATTAATTATTAAATCTTTAATCATAAAACGGTTTTTTAATATTTAAATATTTAAAAATGTCTTTAAAAAAAATTTAAAGTTTTTGGAATAATATTAAATTTAATAAAAATGTATGTTAAAATTTTAAAACAATCTTTAAATATTATTTTATATATTATATGTTGTCTACATCTTTAAATTTCAGAAGTATTTTCGAGAATATTTTTTGTATTCATATTAATATTTTTTAAAATTGGTAAAATTAAAAGAAAATTAAACAAAAAAAAAACAAAATATAATATAAAAAACAATTTATTATTATGTTAAATTTGATTATTTATGGCTATCCAATTTGAAAAGTAAAAAATAAAATTTCAAAAAATATTATAACCAGAAAATAAACATTTTTTTAAAATTAATGTTTTTTTTTAATATTTAATATTTTATTATAATAAAATTTAAAAATATATTGTTCTGATAATTTAAGAATATAAAAACAAAAAAACTAAGATAGCTCATTAATTTCATGATTATTAAAAAATTAAAAATATGGAGTTTTGTTTTTAATAAAAATAAAATTTAAAAAAAACATGGTTTAAATTATTAATTTAATTGAACACTTTTTTTTAATATAAAATAAATATACAGAGATTTCAAAAATAAAACAATAAAAACAAAAAATAACTTAACATTCAAATGCTTAAAAATATAGACTTCAAATATAAGTAGATATTAATATATATTTTATAATAGATTTTTTAGTGCTCTTTAATGAGCCTTTTTGCTAAGCTTACGCAGATACATATAATTTCAATCGACATAATGCAGTCAATCTTTTTAATTTTTTTGTGTTTTTTAAAGAAACAACAAGATTTAGATTTATTCTAATATTAACATTATTAAATTTGAGTTTAGAAGACAAAACTTTGAAAACATGTATATTAATAATATTTTAGTGGAACTGTTTGTTTAAAAGCAGAATGCTTAGATTTTTGTTGTGAATAATTATACATTACATTAATTAAATGATTATTATTTAAAATTCAAAATTAAAAAAGTTTTAAATATTTTGGGAATATTAAAAATCTTAAAATTATAAAAAAAAGGAAATAATTGAAGATTGTAGATTCTTGCAATTCCTTAAAGATATTTAATTAGAAAAATTGTAAAATTAAAAAAAAATATATATATATATATTAAAAATACTATATATTAATTAAATTAAATAAAAAAAGTGAAATTTATGGAATGTTGAAAAAAATATATAGACAATGAAAAAAACAAGTTTTTTAAATGTTTAACACAAATATTCATTTTTAAAGTAATTCAAATGTTTATCAAATTTCCAAGATATTTTTGAATTGCAATCCTAAATTAAATGTTATTTTGTGTTTTAAAAAGAACTTTACAAGGAAAGGCATAACAAAAATACGATAAAATAAAAAATAATGCAGAGTAGAATATTTTACTCAATATTACCTTGCATAGAGTTCTTTAAACGCTAGGCACTTTAATATTGTTGGTAACATTATGAAGTTTTAAAAAAAGTTTTTCCAAAGAGGATAACTGAAAGATGAATGATTAAATATAAAAAAGTAAATACAGTAAATATAAGCTTCCATCATCCTACACTCGGCCATCCTCTTCGTACTCGGTCTCAGAGGACTCTTAATCATTTGACTTCCAAGGCTTCATAAAATCTACAATTGATGAAGTTTTATTCTGCTGCCCTCAACAATAACCTCTTCTAAAGCCTCGGAGCTCCCAACATCAGTTTTGTTTCTCATCTTTATACCAAACATCAATTCAAAAGGTGACCATTTTGTTGATCTTGTGACTGTTGAATTCAATATCTATGAATTTAAACCACATTCGCGGATCTTCAGAAGAAAGCTTAGATAACACTTTTTTTCTAGCCCGGTTGATTCTTTCAACTTGACCATTTCCTCTAGCAAGTCCAGCAATGCCATCATTGTATTTTATAGTATTATCTTCACAATACTTTTTAAATTCGTTAGATGTAAATGCTGTTCCTTTATCTGTTATAATTCTAACCGCATTTCCAAATACATTAGTAACAGTTGGGAGCTTTTTAAGAGTTTCAGTTGATGTTTTAGTTTCACAAGCGAAAATCCAGACAAATTTCGTGAATGAATCAACCATAACTAATACCTCATTGAAGTTTTTAGATGTTGACGACAATAGTTCTACATGATCTGCATGGATAGTGTGGAGTGGAATGTCTAATTTGTCTATTGATCTTAGGAAACATTATAATATCATGGAATAGCTTAATCAAGTTATTCTCTAGTGCTTTTGGAATAACAAATAGATATTTACTTCCTTGAATTCAAAGAATAGCATTCCACCTCTCATATATCAATCCCCTCAAACAAAACTTGTCATTATTTTGTGAATGTCAAATTTGTTCAGCAAACAAATATTCTATGACTGAAACAGATTAAAGCATATGTTTCATATTCATTCCTTTTCTGTGCTCTATCTGACAATTGAATTTATATAATGACAATTGCCCATCTTGCATATATCTTTTTTTACATGATTCCGGATAACGAGGTCATGCATTAAAAGGTAAATTTTTAATAGACCATTTTACAGCTTTTCGTATTTAGAAATTTCAAAAAGAAATTATGAAGATTTGAAGTCCTCATCAGTACCTTCAAAACGCGGTATCAAAATTTTAGAAGACGCTGACTAATATCTTGATGACCAAAACTAGGTTTCGAGAAAACTAGTGAGACAAGAAAAAACAGATCCAGAACAAAAGTTTCTCCTAATTAAAATCATAAATTTATTAAAAAGTCATTAAGTTAAAAATATTGCTATTTTATGGCACAATAATAATTACACTTTTCGTTTCGTTTCTTTCCTTTGCCATCGCCTCGCTTTTCCTTCAGTTTTGGAGTTTCTTGGAGAGATTTAAAATGAACAAGCATAAGTCTCGAAATGAAGGAAAGTTAGTTAAATGCAACTTTCTTCTTCTTTTTTTAAGGACTCAGTATCGTCGTCTTAACTGATATGGCTACGTAGATAGTATATCTAGATAAAGTATATAAAACAAGAAAGCTGAAAATGAGAAGCATAAGTAAGAAAAGTTTAATGATAATAAATTCTTTCTTTCGTTTCTAAGAAAATATTTGCCTTTTATAATAATAATAAAATGAAATTAATGCTTTTTACCAAATTGATTTATGGTAATATTATTTTTTGATTATGAGATATTGGAGATAGAGTAGAGAGTTATGAATACTATATCTATCTATTCTATATTTTCATCTTCCTTCATCTTATCCTAGAGGTAGCAGCTTCATTGGTAAATGAACAGAAGAGATTTCATAAAAATTAATATGAATTGATTTTTTATTAAAATTTCAATATGATAGCTTTCATTTTGAATCAGTTAATTTGAATTATGTTCCAAGTTTTTTTGTCGTTATTTATTAAAATTAATAGTCAAATTATGTGATTGGATTCATTTAATTGAATGGAATTTAATTTATTTATAATTTATTTTATTCTTATATTTGTATAAATTTGAATATATGATTGAATTGAATAACTATTGGATTTAGATTGAAACTTATTGTTAACATTGTTTTATTATTTGTTTAAAAATAGGACCTCTGAGTTTTGCAAAGAAATCGGTCGCAGGATGTGATTGAATTGAATTTATTTATTCATTCGTATTTCTTTAAGAAATCGTAGTTTTTTTCCATATTTGTCGGGAATTAAAAATCATCTACAATAAATAGTCTATAAAAATACTGATCTTATATAATCATTTTTCTGTTTTCAAAATTCGAATATCTTCTAAAAAATCGAGAAAATCTCTTTTTTGATATTTTTATATATTGGTATATTGCAAACGAATAAAGACGAAACCAGTCCTCCCGGATATTTCAACTTTCAAATAAGTAACTCTTTAACGAATTAAATATTTGTTTTTGTTACAGTCTTGCTTGAGCTTTTGAAATGAACAAACGTTTTTTTGGATTGCTCTCCTAGATTTTTGCTTTTTTTTTTTTTTTTTTTTTTTCAAAACGGATATATGAAAACTGAATTTTTTTCTTCACTTTACTAAACGTTACTTTTTTTGTTCGTGTGAAAAGTGAGTGAAATTTAATAAAGGGGTTTCCTCCATGATGTGCAAGACATCTGATCAAGGTCCACATTAATGGCTTACATAGGGAAGCTAGAATCAGTTGCATTGGGGGAGGGTTTGATTGAGGATTAAAGCTAGCTGAGCTGGAGTCCTTGGTTTGTGAAAGACCTCAAGACGAAAGTGATGAAGAGACCAGTTTCGATGAAGAGTTTCCGGAACTCGCCTACAAAAAGCGCGCCATAATTTATTGGGTTCATTTTCATGCTATTTCAACTCCTTCCCCTGTAAAAAATGAAAATTTGAAATTACTAACTCAAGCTTCTCTTTCACAGGAAAATAACTTTACCTTGAACGAAAGTTCAAAAAAACCGGTTCTTTTAACAACCAACCTAACCTGTAGTGTGACAAATCAACCGGTTCCTTCTACAACTAACCAATCTAATGGAAGTATGAGAAGCCAACCGGTCTCCTCAATATAACACCAAGTCAATGGAACTATGGGAAAGAAACCAGTTCTTTTTACATCCAACCATCCCCCAACCAATAACAAGAGGATATTGAAGAAACATTCGATACTACCTGGATCGAAGGTCTCGTCTATAAACATTGGGTTCCCAAGGACTTTGTGTAGTATCGTATACTAATTCGTTACTGACAGATCCTTCCAAGTCAGAATCGAAGATAAACTTTCACTGGTTTTCATGGTAGCAGCTGGTGTTCCTCAAGGCTCCGTACTTGAACCCATTTATAATAATACAAAAATAGTGTGAACGATATTACACTTTCAAGACGAGGATTTCTTCACCGATTGGATTGGCAGTCTTTGGCGGTCAGAGCAGATTTGAAGAGGCACGGACGGACAGGATTTTATGAAAATAGGAAAATTTAGAAGACAACTATCGAACTGAGCTGTGATCTACAACTTTATAAACAAGACACCAAACGTATAATTACTTATTATTATTAAAATATACTAACCACCAATATCAATATTAAACGAAGAGTAAAATTAAAAGTAAATAGAGGTTTTAGTGAAATTTTCCTTAAACTAATTTAAAAATCGACTTAAAATTAGGTAACATTTTCTTAAAACTAATAATATAAAATAAATAAAAATTCAGAATATTGTTTAATATAAAAGAAAACTTTGAGAGGAGGCGCAGAAGCAAGTTGTTATTTTAGTTGATACCCTTAACGAAGTTTTTTTTTGATACCCGTTAGACTGTGCACAGATCTTCAGGCTAGGGAACTCTTTATATTAAGTTTAAGATGGAATTATTTTCTGTTCCTATAAAAGCATTTCCGACTCTTCGACTTCTTTTGCATACGTTATATATGTATATTATATTACTTTATGCATTGTTACTATATTTTTTTTAATTTTCCTAAATATTTTATTAATATATTATGTATAATATCTAAAATTTACTTCATATGAATCCTTTATAAGTCGAAATGACCAAGAATAAAACCCTTATTTGTTGAGTGTAAAACAAACAAAATGGAGTGATAATTTCTTGTAGTGTGGTGATGTGGAGGGGGGATTTGAGGATAGCAATGGGGACGCTGGATAAAATAGGCACTCAGTGTCGATAGGTTGGGAGGGCCGGGCAAGCCGATCACTTTACACCTTTGCTTAAAGTTTCACTCGATTCTTCATTCATGAGATTATCCTTTTTTTACTTTGAGCTTTTAAAATCATATGATCTTTCGTTTGTTTCAACATATTTTTCCAATTTGTTTCTCAAAGAGTTTAATAACTTCCCTTAAATTTTAATAATAATGTTTTACAATCCTATCAACATATAATAGGCCTACTACAAGATTTATTTATAGAGTTTTCTCTTAAATTTTACCTTTTTCAAAATTTGTAGATTTTCAAAAGAAATTACTAAATTTAATTAAAATAGTTTTATTAATCCTAATAATTGTTTCACTGTTAAAAATCGAAGTGTAAATCGTTACACCTCAATCAGCAAAAATTACACGATTTGAGGTAATTCATTTTATAATTCAATTTTCCTTCAGCTTTTATTCCTAATGTTTCTTAAGCTTTCAGCCTTTTTTTCTATCCTTATCAGCAGGACTCTTATTACAGCTGCTAAGAACCTACGTTAACCGACCTGCAGCTAGCCAGGCAGCGGGGGAATGTAATGAGAGGTGGGAAGATCGTTCTACTGCAATCGAAACTAGGTTTCGGTGCGATGGAACAATCTGAATGATTTGTATGTTTTCTGTATATAACTATAAGAACAACTCCCACAAAGTTCATGTTTAATAAATCTCATCTTGTGTATTAAATGTTTGCTTGTATTGAGAGAGTCGCTCATTTTGGGGGCAAGAGCTGGACTTTAGTATAGCCTCTCTAAAGAAAGGAATATTTTGTCTTTGTTTATTCATTTATATTAATGGATGTGAGGTCCTTCAGACGAGCCAACATCGATTCTGAAACGTTTACAGATCTCCCGAGCACGTCACGCGCAAGCTACAAAATGTGCAAACTAAAGTACCAGTCGAGGATTACTATGGAAGCTATGCTCCAGCGCATTAACATCGGCGGGCGACTGAAGTCTTGGGCAAAATCCAACGCAAACCCAGAAAGGAATGGTTTAACGCTGAGTGTTTGTACTTGAATTTCAAATCGATACACATCACCATTTTAAAAAATTTTAAACAGACTTACGACTGCATCATTAGAGATGAGCTATACTCTGCAATGATGGAACTGGACATCCCTAAGAGACTCATCCTTTTATGTCAGATGACCCTAGCAGAGTGCAGATGACATTGACATCCTCATAAGAAACGTAGAAGATCTGAAGATAAGCTACAACAACATCAGTAGACATGCTACATAAATAGGCTTCAGAGTGAATATCGAGAAAACCAGATATATGAAATCGAGTAGAATCCAAGCAGATATCACCAACATCAACATTGGGATTGACATGTTTCAGTCAGTAAAGGATTTCACGTATCTTGAATCAGATAGAAATCTTCTGAAGGTATTTGAGAGGAAGGTGCTTCGTATGATATTTTGTACTATGTATGCAAAAAATGAGTGGCGCGTACGACACAATCATATGTAATTATGTATATAAAATTTATTCACAATAAATCAATCAATTAATATAATTTAATTTGATAACAATTTTCAGTCAACAAAATTTTCAAGTTCTAGTCGAAACTTTCGATTCAAGAACTCATTAATCTCATAAACAATGCACAAACATGTGAACATGTTCATAAGTCCACCATATTTATATAAAGTTGACATGATTCCAATGAAGAAGTATTCTAAAGTCGGTAAAGTGTGATTAGTTTTCTCGAAAAATACGAATCCATCAACTAAGGTCCAGGTTGCCATAGCTATCATGACTAAGGTTTGAATAATGGTGAAGAAAAGTAGCTTTCTATAGAGTGGTTTTATATCCAAATCCAGTTCTTCTAATTTGTACAGAGTATAAAGAGCTCGATCTAAATATCCCTTAAAGGGTTTCGCTCCGTATAAAACGCCAAAGAGGATTGTAAGCGTATTAAGGACTCCTAGCATTTTTAAGACGAACTGCCCAGCTACTCCAACGGAGTTGTTGAATATATTTGGGGATGAGTACTCCTTGATGTCCTCATACATAAGCTTGACATTGATGAAGCTGAAGACTAAAATGTGAACGAAAGTAATTGCTAAACTAATTAGGGATAGTTCATATCGATCTTTAATCCATTTGTAGGGAAATATTCCAAATGCTTTCAAAAGTGAACCGGTTAGATACATTGCTTCGTTCAAATTCGTCGGAGTGAACAAATTCTGTACTTTCATGCGGAAGTATTCCATATTGACTGAACTAAATAATGTTTTTCACTGTTATTGCAACAATTTAAATTATTGGTTTCACTTTCTGTAAATGTGAATGAAGACTTTGTGTGTTTATAGCTTTGGGAGTTATTCTATGGATTTCTAGAAATACTGCGCAATGTTTGAATTCAATAGGTAATTAAAACAAGTAGGAATGTTTCAAATAAATGATATGTTATTTAAAAAGTTAATTGCTTTTAATTCAATTTGAATGAGTATTTATTTGTTTGTTCTTCGGAAACTTGGTATGATATTTCATTATATTTACGGACTATTTTAGGGATGTATATATAAAATATAAGACGTGTTCAATAAAACTGAACAATATGAAAAAATGTTCAATTTAGATGTATAACAAGAGTTTACAGAGCGTATACGCAACTTTTAAAATGTAGTTAAATGTAAATTCAATCTGTTGAATACTGTTTCCAGGAACTGGAAAAATTGTGTTGAGTCTGGTTTAGGAAGATGAAAAAAACATAGAAAAGAAATTTCACAAAAACTAGTAAAAACTGACTACACTCTGAAAGAAATTAGTACTTTGTAAAAGAAAACGTGATTGCACGAACACGATTCCATTAATACTAATTATTTTGTTGTCTTTTGTAGAACAAGAAAGTAAAACACCACAAGTGAATTCATTTATTGCTTGTTTCTCAGTGAACAATGGAGTTTACCCGCAAGACTATATTTGATCCTATCCGAAAAATTTGGAAAGGACCCAAAGAATCACAAATCTATGATCGTGATGCTTCTTTTGGTCAGATAGTGTATTCAAGAATGCTAACGAGTCCGAACAATGTCATCCAGATTAATGACTCTGAAAAAACACGATTCACTAATTCAGAAGTTATTCAAATGAGCTCCAGAATCGCATTGAGTCTCATGAAAAAAGGACTTAAGCAATCTGATTTTGTGGGAATTATGGCTGGAAATACTTCTTATGTCTTACCCCTTGTGTTTGGTTGTTATTTTGCTGGAATCCCGTTTAATCCACTTGATACGAGTTCCAATGGAGATTTAATAGCACATTGCTGGGGCAAAACGAAACCCCAAGTGATTTTCTGTGATGGAAATGTCTATGGTCTTATCGAAAAAACTGTCGAGAAATTGAGACTAAATTGCACAATTTACACTCTCAATAATCATTTAGATAATGTGCCCAACATTGATGTGTTCCTTCTTGATAAAGGCATCGATGAAAAACTATTTGTTCCAGTTCATATTTCAAGTGGAAACCAAACTGCGTACGTCTTATGTTCTTCAGGATCGACAGGACTATCCAAATTGGTCTGTGTATCTCATAGAAAAATTAGACTGGATGAGTAAATATGGATACAACAATATTTATTAAAATTTTATTAAATATTTTTTTCAGTGTACTAACTTGCGAAGATGTCTTTCTCAGCTTTAGTACGATTTGTTGGGGAACCGGTCTTCGTGATATTCATAATTCAGGACTGACAGGATGCACTCGCCTAGTAATCAGTGAAACATTCAGCCCATCAAAAGCGATGGACCTGATCGAGAGATACAACGTCACAGCTACATTTCTTGTTCCACGAAATATAGCTTTGATGCTCAACTGTCCAGAAATTGAAACTAGGAATTTGAAATCTTTAAATTGTGTAGCCACAGGTGGATCAAAGCTTCCTGTTGACCTCCGTACTCGCTTCCAAAAATTAATTGATCCAAATTGTCAATTCCGCGTCTTTTATGGAATTTCAGAAATGGGAGTCATATCCTCGACTGTTATGGAAGGAGATTCAGATTCATCTGGAACTTTGCACCCAAATTTAGAGTTGAAGCTTCTTGACTCTAATGGAAAGAAGCTCGGAATTGAAGAGGAGGGAGAAATTCACATTCGCTGCGACGTCGAATGGATGGGATATTATGAAGACGTAGACGCTACAGTTAAAGTCTATCAAAATGGTTGGTACAAGACTGGTGATCTCGGAAGGTTCGATAATAATGGTTTTATTTACATTAGCGACAGAATAGTCGATGTAATAAATTGCAAGGGCTTCCACGTTTCACCTTCAGAAATAGAGGCTCTCATAGTAAAACTTCCTGAGGTGCAAGAAGTCTCAGTTTGTGGGATTCCCGATGTAATGTCTATTAACTTACTTGCTGCTTTGGTTGTCAAGAAGGAAAGAAGTGAAGTTAGTTGTAAAAGTATTCAAGATTACGTGGCTGAGAAGATGCCTCATTTTAAACAACTTCCAGGGGGAGTTTACTTTGTGGATTCTTTGCCTAGAACAGCTTCTGGAAAAGTAATGAGAAGATTTGTTCAAGAACTTGCAGAGAAGTTTTATAAGAGTAGTTAATAATGTTGCTTTGAATCTATGAATTTATTAAAATATCAATATATGAATCTAAACACAAATTAAAATAACTTTAGAAATTCAAAGAAGAACTATTTGAGATAATTTTCAAAACCAAGACTTATTTTGCGGAATAAACTTTGAGAAAGTGAACTTTGCAAAATATCTATTCTGAAAATGAGTAACAATACTTTCCAATTAGAGACCACTGAATCTCTCTATTCCAAGTATTCATCAAGAGTTTTTTGATGAATCGAATCCGTTCTCTCTTCTTCAGCAATAGTCTTAGATAAATCGAATATTTTGCTTCTTGAAATTGAAATTTTTTAAAATACGGTTTTTGGGGTACTTTTCAACACAATATTTTCCAGTTTGATTCTCTTTTGGATTCTTGATCTATGAATTTTGAAACTTTAAATCTATGAATCTACTAGCTGGCGCACCCCCCCCTTCGGTGGGCCTTACTTATTTAATTATACCTTATAATACACATAAAATTCGTAAAATAAATATAATCTATGTGCTCGGTATTTTGTCAAAATTCGG
>JXPG01007014.1:0-11521 GCA_001015175.1 Megaselia abdita | reverse complement strand
ATTTCGTTTGCAGAAAAAAATTTTATTTTTCTTCTGGGTGAACAATACCCAAACAACCTTGTTCTTGAAATTTCAACTTTACTTCGAGAGTTTCATTACATTAAACAAAACTTTTGTTTTGGGAAAAGATGAATGCTTTGGTGCTGTTTTCCAAATCTTCTTCATCTGAATGACGACAGGACGAAAGGACTCTTAATAAATTAGTCTCCGGAGTTATTTGTGTAGTTTTCTTTGAAATATCTTCCCTTACTCTTTTGTCTCAGCTATTAATTTTTTTTTATATATAAATATGAAGACATTTTAAATTAAAGTGGCTCGTTTGATGACTCAATATTATTAGTATTACTTTATGTTGTGGATTGTGATTTAATTTGTTGAGGATGGTGAAAGGGAAAATAAATGAAGTTGTGCAGTAGAACTACGTTTGGTATTAACACTAGGGTTTTTTTAATGCCCATATATTTCCAACATTCTTATGAGGATTTGTAGGCCATATTTGTAACTTCAAAATGATAAGTCACACGACCCTACATGTCTCTCGGAAACCAACCAATACCTTCAATATTTAAAAAAAAAGATTCTACTGAAATGTCGTCATCATAGAACAAAAATACAACATATTTTGAAATAAATAGACGAGTGTTTTGCGGGAAGCTTGAATAATTAAGAAAAGATAAAATTTTCTGTAGATAAAAAATAAATAAAATACAATTTAATAAACCCAATGACAAAATTAAACCNAGATTCTACTGAAATGTCGTCATCATAGAACAAAAATACAACATATTTTGAAATAAATAGACGAGTGTTTTGCGGGAAGCTTGAATAATTAAGAAAAGATAAAATTTTCTGTAGATAAAAAATAAATAAAATACAATTTAATAAACCCAATGACAAAATTAAACCAGAACTGATTAAAAACTAATATTGAATTATATATTAAAAACAAAAATCAAAAATAAATAGGAAACATATTGAATATAAAAGTATTTTTTAAAATTAAGAAATACGCAATAATAACCACAACAAAAATTACTAAACAAAATAATATTTGCAAAGCAAGTGAATTAATCGAAGCTAAATTAAATACTAAAAATTCATATTTTGTGGTGAGAATTTCTAAAAACCCTATAAAATTTCATCATCATAAAAAATCTAAACTCAATTTTATGAAATGGAATTGAAGAAATACACACAATATTAATAATAGCTTCCAAAATTAAAGCGCTACCGCCATCTGGTGTAGACTAATCGAAATTCGTACTTATTCCGAAAAATTATATCACAGACGAAGAAGCTGTTGTCACTGAAAAAATACCGATGAGACGGAACTCTGATAAAAATCAAACCTACTAGTTCTCAAGAAAGTCAACTTTTCAAAAAAATATTCAGGTTTCTTATTTTTGGTGATGCTGAAGAGAAACACAATCCGTCGGAATTCTAGAAATTTATGCAATGGAAGGCCGACGATGGAATCATTTAAATGAGAGATACGATCATATTTCCTAAGATTGTGAATGTGGAATTGAATGACTTACGAAGACATATAAAGGTTGAATTGTCGAGCTTTTAGAAACGGACATAGTAAACTCTGAATCAGTTTCAGTTTTGTATCCTTTGGAGGAATTGTTCCAAAGACAAAGAAGTACAAAGAAAATTGTCTTGGTGTTTTTCAAGATTTCTTCATTCCAGCTCAAATGGTTAGTCACAGTGAACAGAATGCACTGAGCTTTGCGAGCATAAATACTTAAACCATTTTCGTTTGACCAGTCTGACAACTGAAGTAGATAGTGTACTGTTGCTTGATATAAGTGATTGTTGATTGATGATGGACAATTGTATCAAATGACTTGGAAGAATCAATCAACACTAGAACTACTGCTTCATGGTCATCCAAAGCTTCTCGAATCACTTCTGACACATGTAAAATTGCGGATTTACAGCTATGAAACTTCCGAAAACCAGATTGGAAGTCGCTATTTAGTTCTTTGCTATCAAGATGATCTATGATTTGATTTTTCATGAGTTTTTCAAATTATTTTGAGAAGCATGGAAAGATGTAGATTGGGCGGAATTCTAATCCCCCTTTTTTTGGCACAGGAATCACTGTGGCACATTTCCAGGAACTAGCAAAGAAACCCTCGGCTAAACATTTGTTGAAAACATCAGTTAAGAAGTTGATGAGATCAGGTAATATGTATTTAATAAACTTAATTGAGATACAATCTAGACCAATGGCATTACTTTTCAGAGAACGAAAATCAAACACAACATCTACAGGAACTTGAAAAAAGCTGATGGACGAGCCGGAACAACAGATACATCAAATTGGGGAGCTTGAGTAGGCTGAATAACGACGCTTTCTAAGCTTAATTATTTCAGGAGTCATCCAGCCGTTAGTTGAAGTCGTAGTTTTCTTCGTGATCAAAGGAACGTGGTCTTCAAGCAATCTGTTTATTTCCCTTTCCATGTCGTGAACACAGTTGTCTTAAGATCGATCAAGAAAACTTTCCCAAGCAACAGATACAATGTCAGTTAGAAACTGTTCATCATCAATAGCTCAAAAATTAGTAGCAAAAGCTCGTAACACTGCTTTTCGATGGATGGAAGCTAAAGGAAACAAACAGTAGATAATGTTTGGAATAAGCGGATGCTGTTAGTTGCTGATACTGATACAAGTGAATCGGACACACTCAAATGGTCCAAAAGTGATGGCGTGGCTTGAAAGTGGGTTGGAGGAGTTGTATTTATGAAGGACAGACCAAAGCTTCAAATTTATGACAGGTTGATATTGAAATCTCCACCAATTACTGATCACAATTTTAGTTGATCGTGAAATCCATTTAAAGAGATACAATTTGGTGGTTTGTAAATGCATCCAACAAGATTTTTTTCTTGAGAGAAAAATCGATCTTCAAGGAGGAACAACTCTTATTCCACAAGCCTCAGCAGTCTCATCAAAAAAGTTAGCATTGCTTGAAGTCGTTGTTTCAAGTGGAATTGTTGTAAATATTCCAAATATTTCAATGAGTAACTTACACACTCAAATATGTAACCTACACAATAAATCTCTGTTGAGAACTGTTGTAAAAAATGTATATGGTACATATTTGAATGAGTGTCGTACATATTTGATATGTGCTTTATATTACCATAATGTATTATATTTCTAACTATTTTCGCATGTGTTTAGTACATATTCCTTATGTAATTTACATATTTTAAGAGTGTGTAACACACATTAAGCAATTTTTTTTCGCCAGTCTTAAATCTGAACTATACATGCAAGGCCTATCAAAGCTTTTTTGAGCCAACAAGTTCTATACAAAAAAATAGAATACTATAGATTTTAAATATAGAATTAAGCAGAACATCCAAAGAAAGATCAAAGCAATAAAGAAAATACCACCCAATTACCCTTGTAACTTCCGACGAAAAAATAAAATATCAGAAACATCGTCAAAATTAAAACCAAAAATAAATTCTAATTAACCGTTTACCCAAATAAATTCCCATTAGAACACCTCTATTCAATTAGAGAACACAAAAAATAAGAACTTGGTTTACCTTCATTTCAGGAATATTCTTTCTATTAAGGAGAAAACGCTGATTCCTTCCTATTCACATTAGGTTACGTTTAATTAAGACAATTATACGAAAAAGCTTTCTTTCAATTTATTTCCATTAAGAATTTATAAACTTAATTTCGATTGGGTTCTTTTTTAAATGAAAGTGTATAGAGACTGTTATAGAATTTGAATGAATGAACGGAAACACAATTAGAGTGGAACGAACAGGAACATCAAAGGAGCAGCGTTAATTTCTTCTTACCGAAAAGTTGAGGAAAAACAAATAGAAGTCAATTATTTCTCCGATTTTCAAATGAAAATTGCTGTACATGGCTGTTTTTTCAAGAATGGTTTTTTCAGTTTAAACAACTTTCTGTAGCGAATGAATCTTGTTTCCCTAAACATAGAAGATGAAACGAAGAAAATCAAAAGGAAACACAATATTTTCCATTAAAATGGGTTTCTTAAAGATCAACAAAATAAACATGGCAGTAAATAAAGAAGGGAAGCAAAATAACTATTTGCTTTCCAACTTGTTTCCCTCATCCCGGTCTGTTTTCTTGTTGCTTCGCATAAAGGACTCTTGCTGGGAAATTATGTCTGACTTTTGTATACTGAGGATTATTTTATTGGAGATTCACAAGTCCTGTTTTTTGAAATCGCAAACCAATTTCTTCTTGTTCGTTAAAAATGCCTCCTAGAGAAAGTTATCCAAATAGTCGGTTTTCAAAAGCACAAACCATTCCTTCAATGGAGCTGAGTATGAGAACTAGGGTATTAAGAAAGTTATGTTGAAGAACGGAACAGCAGTATATTATTTGCCAGAGAGAGAAGGCCGTTAACACTGCTACGTATTTGCTGAACAGTTTCCCAGACAAGTCAACTTCGAAAACGCCAGAAGAACTTCGGAGTGGAAAAGTTCCAGGTTTGAGTCATTAAAAGGGGTTTGAATGTCTATTGTAGAAGAAGAAGCGAATGGGTAAATATTCTTCAGTTAAGAGGTATTTGTAAATTAGATATATATTCAACATTGCTGAAGTACACTACCGGTCAAAAGTATATTGCTACACCTAAGGAAAATATGTCTACGATTTAAATAGCTATAAGTTGCCGGTATAATAGCTATCGATAAATTGTGTTTGGCTTACGAATATATAATATAACAATATTAATAAGTTTTCTTTCTTTCATGAAATTACATAAAAAATCTTAAAATTGAGAATATAGTCTAATAAAAGAAAATAATCCAAAACAACGGATAGCAATTGCTGTCCGTTGCACCAAACTCATAAATCGAGGAACTTTTATATATATATTTTAAACTTTTTTTATTTACTCTTTCTTTTTTTTTTTTTTTAATACTGAATATTAAAAAGATTTGCAATTATCAAGAATCAAACTCTTGGATTAATTTATTTCTGTAAGACATTGTACAATTCAAAAACATGTACAGTTTAATAACCAATCTTTTCCATTCAACCATTCAATAATTTCAACATTTGCCAAGTAGAGAGAGCCAAGGTAAATGTACAGTACTTTCATTTTGAAGAAGATTGCACATAGAGCATAGTTTTCTATTCCCTAATCTCCACTAAAGATCATTCAGGTATAATACACTATATCTTGCTTTATTAAAGAGCCCCAATATTTGTTGATTAGAAAAACATTTAAATAAAAAATTTGCATTCATATAAACTAGTTCTTTAAATAAAATGTGAGTTTTTGAGTTTCTTGCTTTATCAATTTCAATACCTAGTTTTTCATCAAATTTCTTTTTTAGTACTAAGTTTACATGAAACTTCCACATTTCTTAATTTCCTAAATATTGAAGCCATACTATATTATACTTATTACCTAGTACATCCAATTTTTTCCACCAGTCGATTTCGTATTTTATAAATAAATAAATGTGAGTAACATATCGCTCATCTGAGTATTTGAAAAGCATTCTTGTTATGTAGTTCATATGGAATCTCGTAGTAAATTGATGTAGATCTTTTAAACCGCATTCCACAGACAGAGCGTAGTTTGGAGTAAGTTTTGGCAGACCTAGACAACGTTTCAAAAAATATCTTTGAGTTGACTCAATACAAAATCCATTCCCCAAACTTCAGCATTAAAACAGAGCCTAGATCTACAAGTAGAATTGAAAAAAATGCTGTTTGGNATGTAGATCTTTTAAACCGCATTCCACAGACAGAGCGTAGTTTGGAGTACATTTTGGTAGGCCTAAACAACGTTTCAAAAAATATCTTTGCATTGACTTAATACACCCATAAATATCCATTCCCCAAACTTCAGCATTAAAACAGAGCCTAGATCTACAAGTAGAATTGAAAAAAATGCTGTTTGGATTTTCAATCTACCAGTTGATTGCTAATAAAAGTCGTGGAGTAATCGGATCTCAGCCCAGCCTGGAATCCAAACGGTTCAATAAAGCCCTAGCAAACATTTTATCAATTGAGTTTCCCACTGAAATATCTCTGTAATAGTCAGGTGAAGTACGATCGCCCTTTTTAAACAACGGTATCTTTTATCCACAGGATCAAATTCATCACTCAACATTTTATTAAATATTTTCAAAATCTTTTCTTTTAAGTTATTTGTACCAAATTTGAAAATTTCCGACGGTAACCTATCATATAATTGTGTAAATTAGAAAAATAGTTCGCGAGAGTTGAACTATCGATGTTTTACCCAATACCACCAATCTTTTGGGCATTTAATATTACAGACATTTAAGGAAACCAATTAAAAATATTGTATACGCTTCTCTTTACATAAATTAGTACATTCACGATTTACTGATATATATTTAGACTTATCATTTTCGTCGTATTTGCTTCTGAATATTTTTAAAAGTTTGAAAGATGGTTTTCGAAGTTTACCAAGGCTCCTTTAAACTAAGTTGTCTTTTTCGAGGTTTACCATTCACCTTTAACATCACAGATCTAACAGCACACACTGTGTCTTCTTTTGTAGAAATATTTTCCCAAGAAATTAATTCAAATTGCTCTTTATATTTTTACTAAATTAGATTTTTTAAATATCATTTTTGGATTTAAATAACTTCTTTGCTCTTTGGAATCTGGAATAAATTTTATATGCATCACTATAGGAAAATTGTCAGAATGAGTGTGTGTCAACCATTCGTCCATTCAATATGAGAAACCCATAGTTATCAATTAATTCAAGAATTGCCTTTTACTATTAAATACCCCATCCTCTGAAACTCGCTTATGAAATATGTAATGATTATTTTCTAGAATAATCGGATCAACTTCCTGTAAATTTAAAGTTCCAGTTAAAGTCGCCCCGAAGAGTACTGTGTTATTTTTCTCAAAAACCGAAAGCTCGAATATGTGGTGTTTCATATATCATAGATATACGAAATCTTTCAACTCCGAAGCAATTTATATTAACCATTTATATAAACGACATACTCAGATTTACTAACAACATGGATAAATTTGAGAACCTTTGTGAGAACTTGATGAAGAAAGTCAAGATAAAGTACCTTGGTGAAGCCAATCAGATGTTGGGTTTTGCGAATCACAAGAGATCGTGAAGGTGGGAAAATTTAGGAGGTCTGATAAATTACTGAAGAACATTAATATGAAAGCATCTAAGCCTATGTACATCTTTAAATTTGGAATTTCAAACAAATGATGAAATAAAACGACGCCAGAAAATGTAAACCACATTTCTCCCCTAAGACGAGAAAAAAATGTTGATTTAAATCCAACAAAGTATTTGTGAAACTTCAAACAAGACGAACTCCCAAAAGAAATAGACACAGAACAACCATGATGTAAAAATGATTCGGAAAGGAAGCTTTTCCTCATAGTTTCCTTATATTTTCCTTTCTACTTTAGTCGCATTTCAAAGACATTTATTGTCAGGGAAATATAAAATCTTCCTGTGTGTACTTTCAGTCTCAGGGGACTACAAAAACTTAAAGCGAAAAGGATAAACTGTAAACACAGACAAAACGGAAGGAATAATATTTCTCATAAAAATATTCTGTTCTGCTGCTTTTTTTCCAAGATAGTGTGAAATAATTACAATTTCCTTAATGGTATTTTGGCGAATTCTTCGATTTCTTATGAAACGCGGGTTAGTTAGTCAAGGTTTGTTAAAATAACTGGTATTCAGAACGATTTTTGATATTCCTTTTTATACGTAGAGTAAATTTAACGTACTAAATGAATAATGTTGTAGCACATGGGTTCATATTGTTTCAATTAATTATAAAATTGCTCATTCTTAGCCTCTGGCCCTACTCCTTTCTTAGTGTAATATACCTATTATTCTCTACGTCTTTTAATGATGAGGGTTTGAAGTTCTCATCTGTACCTTTAAAGCGCTGTATCAAACTCTAGAATCGGATATGATTCTGTTAACTAAAATTAACAAAAAAACATACAATGCACTCAGAGAATGGAATATGTGGTAAAGCATGATAGGCCTTAATCCATAATATGGATACATAAATTACTACATAAATAAATGAAATACTATATTTTTCGAAATTTGCTTTTTTAACGAAACTTTTCTTCTTTTCTTCTAGAAATTTCCATCAAAAACTCGAAATATTTTTAAAAAAATTGTTTTTAACGAAATTTTTCTTATAGAAAGACTTTTCATTGATCAAACTAGAAAATTTCTATCAAAAATTCGACATATTTTTCGAAATTTCCTTTTTTAACGAAACTTTTCTGCTAGAAAGACTTTTAATTGATCAAATTAGGAAATTTCCATCAAAAACTCGACGTATCTTTCGAAACTTGTTTTTTTAACGAAACTTTTCTTTTAGAAAGACTTTCCATTGATCAAATTAGAAAATTTCCATCAAAAACTAGATATATTTTTCGAAAATTGCTTTTTTAACGAAACTGTTCTTTTAGAAAGACTTTTCATTGATCAAATTAGGAAATTTCTATCAAAAATTAGACATATTTTTCGAAATTTCCTTTTTTAACGAAACTTTTCTGCTAGAAAGACTTTTAATTGATCAAATTAGGAAATTTCCATTAAAAACTCGACGTATCTTTCGAAACTTGCTTTTTTAACGAAACTGTTCTTATAGAAAGACTTTTCATTGATCAAATTAGGAAATTTCCATCAAAAACTCGACATATTTTTCAAATTTTTCAATGAAACTTTTCTTTCAGAAAGAAAATTAGGAAATGTCAATCAAAAATTCGACGTATTTTTCGAAAATTGCTTTTTTAAAGAAAGACTTTTCATTGATCAAATTAGAAATTTTCCATCAAAAATTCGACATATTTTTCAAATTTTTCAATGAAACTTTTCTTTCAGAAAGAAAATTAGGAAATGTCAATCAAAAATTCGACGTATTTTTCGAAAATTGCTTTTTTAAAGAAAGACTTTTCATTGATCAAATTAGAAATTTTCCATCAAAAATTCGACATATTTTTCAAATTTTTCAATGAAACTTTTCTTTCAGAAAGAAAATTAGGAAATGTCAATCAAAAATTCGACGTATTTTTCGAAAATTGCTTTTTTAAAGAAAGACTTTTCATTGATCAAATTAGAAATTTTCCATCAAAAATTCGACATATTTTTCAAATTTTTCAATGAAACTTTTCTTTCAGAAAGAAAATTAGGAAATGTCAATCAAAAATTCGACGTATTTTTCGAAAATTGCTTTTTTAAAGAAAGACTTTTCATTGATCAAATTAGAAATTTTCCATCAAAAATTCGACATATTTTTCAAATTTTTCAATGAAACTTTTCTTTCAGAAAGAAAATTAGGAAATGTCAATCAAAAATTCGACGTATTTTTCGAAAATTGCTTTTTTAAAGAAAGACTTTTCATTGATCAAATTAGAAATTTTCCATCAAAAATTCGACATATTTTTCAAATTTTTCAATGAAACTTTTCTTTCAGAAAGAAAATTAGGAAATGTCAATCAAAAATTCGACGTATTTTTCGAAAATTGCTTTTTTAAAGAAAGACTTTTCATTGATCAAATTAGAAATTTTCCATCAAAAATTCGACATATTTTTCAAATTTTTCAATGAAACTTTTCTTTTAGAAAGAAAATTAGGAAATGTCAATCAAAAATTCGATCTATTTTTCAAAAATAGGTTTTTTATAGCAAATTTTCTTTTAGAAAGACTTTTAATTTATCAAATTAAGAAATTTCTATCGAAAATTCGACGTATTTCTTGAAAATTGCTTTTTTAACCAAACTTTTCTTATATAAAGACTTTTAATTGATCAAATTACTAAATGTCTATCAAAAATTCGACATATTTCCAGACAATTGTTTTTTTTAACAAAAGCTTTCTTTTAGAAAGAATTTTAGTTGATCAAATTAGGAAATTTCCATAATTGTTTTTTTAACGAAACTTTTCTTTTCGAAAGACTTTTAATTTTAATTGTTG
Source organism: Megaselia abdita (assembly GCA_001015175.1). Lineage (NCBI taxonomy): Eukaryota > Metazoa > Arthropoda > Insecta > Diptera > Phoridae > Megaselia > Megaselia abdita. The sequence continues at coordinate 1,538 of JXPG01007014.1, read as the reverse complement.
TTTAAAGATGTTTAAACCATTTCAATATGCTTAGTTCTCGTATAATTAAGCCAAGCCTTCGAGACATAAAATTATGATATATAAAAATATTTTAACTTACATTTATAAGATTGTCATAATAAATAAAAACAAATATCCCACAATAATATTTATAATAAAAAATAAAACTCACCCATTAACTTCATGACCTCCTTGTGGTTGATAAATACATTCAAGTATCCATTCGATGAATGCGGATACCAAATAACGATAGTTCCAAGAAAGTAAATCCAAAACTTTTCCATGGTAACAAGAAACAAGGAAAACCGATGACGAATGGGAAATTTAAAAGCGCGGGTGTTCCAGTGGAATTGACGGGCCGAAATTAATGTAAGCTGTATTCATTCAATCCTTTTTTTGAATGACTAGTGGTTGGTCGTTGGTCTTGGTCGTCGTAGTTTTTTCGAACAATAGCATCAGCCACGATAACAATCATGATTTAACCTTCCACTGATGGTGTTTTAGAAGAATGGATGAAAAAATCCATACATCACACTTCGAGTGGATGAACAAGGAGCAAAAGGAAAAGTTTCTCTGGGCTACACGCTGCGAATTCGTTTAAATTGTCTGTTAGACTTTGGTCGTAGAAGTATCTGGTTCTGATAGTCGTCTACGACATCTGTCACACATAATTCACTGAGGAGTTTCAAAGGATATGTGCCTGAAAGGAAGCAAAATAAAAAAGGATTTTTAATTAGTTTCTCTTTTAGTTTCTTGGATTGAATATAGAGGATGGATATAAAAAGTGGAAGCGATGAATGATGAAAAGATGATGTTTAATAAATGATTAATAGAGTTGGAAAGGATACTCTGTCTTTCTTCTTTCCCCAGTTTGTTCCTTTTGAACCGTAATGATTTTCAAATTGTTAAACATTCCCATGATAATAACCATCCCTTTGTCGGCAAAAAAGGACATCAATTTAGTTAATTCTTTTTGATGTTCTGGGTCTTTCGTCTATGAATTTCAAATTTTAAATATATTTTTGGGAATAAAATCTTGAATTCGTTATAATATTTATTTTATATTGAGGGAATAGGCCTTAAGGAAAGTTTAATCTTTTATTTCTTGAGGTTAATACGCGTTTTTTCTTTTGTATAATTTTTTATTGCCACAAGGAGATTAATGTTTCTATAAGGGGGTATCTTTTTGGTCATCAGATTTAATGTTTCTATATTAAAAAATGTTAATATCGAGATTCGCTAAAAATGGGTGGTCAATTATAGTAATAGTCGAGGGGTGGAACACTTCTCCAAAATGTGTACAAAGATTGAATATGTTCAGTCTCTTGTGAAGACTGAAAGACTGCACATAGAGACTGACAGTGTAAAAAGCTATCCAAATATACCAAACATATTCTTGAAATATATGAAAAACACCGAAACAAGAAGAAGAATAGTCCAACCAAAGAATGAGACTGAAAAGACTGACACTTTTTGTACAAAGACTGAAGAAGATTCCTACAACTTGGTAATAGTAAAATTTCCTAAATTTAGCTATT
>JXPG01006988.1:0-10711 GCA_001015175.1 Megaselia abdita | reverse complement strand
AAGGTAATTTGGAGAAGTTGATTTTCCGGCTCAAAAATCACAAAGGAGTTACCCTTTGCATATTTCACAAAAAAATTGTCAAGAAAAAAATTAGCGTTAATGTTATGAAAAATTCTTAGTTTAATCAATTAAAAGACTTTCTAGAAGAAAATTTTCGTTAAAAAGGTATTTTGGAGAAGTTGATTTTTAGGCTCAAAAAATCACAATCACAACAAAATTAAACAAAAAATTAGAAAACAAATTGATAGTTTTTTATGAAAACTTCTTAATTTAGTCAAGTAAAACATTTTCTAGAAGAAAAAAAAAACAATTTGAAAAAGTGATTTTTTCAGCTCAAAAAATCACAAAAAGTTAAAAATTGAGCGTTTTTTTTATGAAAACTTCTTAATTTCATCAATTTAAAAAAAGACTTTCTAGAAGAAAAGTTTGATTTTTCGGGTCAAAAAATCAAAGAGGGGTTACAATTCGCATTTTTCACTAAAAATTGTAAAAAAAAATTTAGCGTTTTTATTTAATCTATCAAAGGACTTTCTAAAAGAAAAGTTTCATTAAAAAGGCAATTTGGAGAAGTTGATTTTTCAGCTCAAAAAATCACAATAGGGTTAACCTCTGCATTTTTCAAAACAATATTTTAAAAAAAAGTTGAGCGTTTTTTTATGAAAACTTCTTAATTTAATCGTTAAAAAGGCAATTTGAAGAAGTTGATTTTTCGGCTCAGAAAATTGCAAGATTGTTAACCTTTGCATTTTTGGAAAGAATATGTAAAACAAAATTTGAGCGTTTTTCTAGTTCAAAAAATAACAAATGAGTAACAAAAAGTTAAAAATTGAGCGTTTTTTATGAAACATTTTTTAATTTAATCAATTTAAAAAAAGACTTTTTAAAAGAAAAGTTTCGTTAAAAAGGCAATTTGGACAATTTTTTCACAACAAAATTCAAACTAAAACTTTAAAAAACAATTGTTTATGAAAATGTTTTAATTTAATCAATTAAAGATTTGATATATTTTATTATAATTATTATTATTTAAAAACTTTACAGTTTTTGCTAATTTCCCGAATAAAACCCAACAAATTCTTAACTCAAATTTAATTCTGATTTATTTAACTCTAATTTATCACACTCAAAATCATAAGAAACCTTTAAATTCCTTAGTAAGTATAAAATTCGAACAATAAAAAAATAAATCTGTCAAAAAGAAAGAACAACCATGTCAACCGTCAAGTTGTTCAATAAAATCCACATGATTCCGAAAAAAATGTCAAATGAAAAGAAACCTAATAAAACAAAGCTACCAATCAAACGAAATCAAATAACATAAAATAAGAATCCCAGAAACATAAAAAATTAGGAAACAAATTTTTATTTAAATGTTTCCACTTTATAATAATCTTTATTTTATATACTTGTTTTTTATAAGAAACAACTCAATATAAATGAAAACCGAAGAAAAAGAATTGTATCTATAAAATTGTAACAGATTCTAATTTTCTATGTTTTATTTTAATTGAGATCCATTAATTTTGATGTTGCTTCGATGATAATTTTCATTCATTCCTTTGATTTCGGGTATTTTCCGTGAGATTATGTTTTTTATGGCGACCAAGTTCATAAATTGTTCTTGTGGGACAAAAGGATTCATCTTTTCTATTCAATTCTATTTTGAAAATAACATGAAAGAGAGAATGAAAGATACAGATACAGAAAGGGGTGCCTTGAATGCCTGCCGTGGGAAGACGATGAGAAAAAAGATGATGATAGATGTGGTCTGTTTGGAAATTGATAGATATAGATTTAATTCCATGGGCGGTTGTCTCGAAACTTTAGAGATTGATCTTTGGAAATGAAGACATCTTTCAAAGAAATAATATTATATAACTTTGAAGGATTGATTTAGTATTTTTATGAGATTGATTTACGATGGTCACCTTGGAGGTTTTACATTTCAATTTAATTTTCTTCTATTTTTTTGTTTTCTTCAATGATTGATTTGACAAATTTTCGAAGTAATTGAATTTGAGATTTAATTGGCTTGGCATTTGATGTATATCAATTTGCGTCTTGATGAGGAAGTGTGGCCAGCTATATTTTATTCTTAATTTAAATTTTTTTATTATAAGCTAAATAGTTTAGTTAATGTTTAATATTTTTCGTGTGAAAATATGACTTTTACTAATAAAATACAAAATTTTGTAGTGTTTTTGCCCATACCGATTTAATAATTATGGTCCGCTATATCTTTCTAAAGTATTTATTGAATGACAGTTTTTTATTACAAGTTAAATAGTTTATTTAGTGCTTAATATTGTCATGTAAAAATAATTTTAAATATATTTTTAAAACTCACTAAATTATTAAAAAACAATGTCGATTTAAATTAATTTATTAATAAAATAAAAAAAAACTTGAAGTGTTTTTGACCATATCGATTAGCTTCCTGTTTAATAATTATGGCCAACTATTTCACCAACATTTTTATTAATAATTATGGCCAGTCAATAAGCCATATTTTTATATAAAAAAACCAAAAATCAATTTGTACAGCCATCAATTACCCCTAAGACATTCAGCAAACAATAAATGCCCACAAAAACAAACTTTTAACAAAAAAGTTAAGCAAAAAACTGATAAAAAACTCAAATTTATTTACTTTCAGGACCACTGTCAGAAGTACAAACAGCAATCGGTATCAACGTTTCACTGCCATGCGAATTAATGCCAAACACAATGGTGTCCGATGATAAAGTTACACTCGTCCTGTGGTACAAGGATGGAGAGAAACCAATTTACACGTGAGTAAACTTTTCCTTCTTTCTCTATCGTCTCAAATTAACATATTTATCATAGAATAGAAGAAAAATTAAGTTTCATTTTTATTTTACATTATTTTTTGAGAAAGAAATATTAAACAATTTGTCATAGTCGTTGGGAGCACTGGGAGAATTTTGAATAATGTGAACATTGATTTAGGTTAAACCAAAAGAAAAAAAATATTTATTATTTTAAAAAGTATTTTTTAGTTTTGTTTGATTTTTGAACAACTAAACATTTTTTTAAGATTATTTAAATTTAAAAATATATTTTTTAAATTATAAAAAAAAAAATTAGAATTAAATAAAAGTCTTTGGTTTTGGTTTTCAGAAATTTTCTTAAAAAAAAGACTTTTTTTTTGAACGTTTGTGTATTTTTAGAAAACCTGCAAATTGGTCCTCCTCTCAACATTTTGAGTCAAAAATACAAATTTCATAGAATTCATAATGTTTTGGAATTTTCTTCAAGTCATGGATTTGTTGGAAGTTCATTAAAAAAAATACTTATTTTAAAATGTTTGTACAAATCTGCAAAGAGGTACCTCTTTTTAACTTTTTGAATCAAAAATAAAAAAAATCTTAGAATATTTGTTTTTTTTTCGAATTGATATTTTAGAAATAGCTTTTCTTTACTAAATTAAATAATTTTCATCAAAAAGACATGATTAAATTTGTTTATATTTTTAAAAATCAGCCAAGATGAACCCATTGTCTAAATTTAAAAAAAATAAAATTACAAAATTTTAGAAATAGCTTTTTTTTACTAATTTAAGAAAGCCTCATTTATATTTTTTTAAAATCAGCCTTGTCAACTTTTTCTGTTCAAAACTTTAAAAAATCTTAAAATATATATTTTTTGAACTTGTATTTTAGCTTTGCTTTACTAAATTAAGGAATGGTCATCAAAAAAGGCTCATGTAATTTTTGTACATTTTTAAAAATCATCCAAGTATTTTCAAAAACCTTGACAACTTTTTATTTTAAAAATTACAGAAATCTTGGAATATATATTTTTTTTAAGTACTATTTTGTATTTTAAAAATGGCTTTGCTTTACTAAATTTAGAAATTTTAATTAAAAAAGTTCTTTTTAAATTTTTGTATATTTTCGAAATTCAGCTTTTTGAGTTAAAAATACGAATTTCATAAAATAACTGTTTTGTTCTGAAAGTAGATTTTTGTAACTAATTACAAGAAAAAAAAAAAAAAAAATTTGATGAAAAAATTTTATTTTTGAAAATTTAGATGTTCTATCCCCTGTCATCTTTTTGAGTCAAAAATACAAATTTTAGAAAGTTTAAAACTTTATTGACTTTTCTACTAGAAATGGATTTTCTTAACTAAATTTAGAAAATTTTAATAAAAAAAAGCCTAATTATAATGTTTGTAAATTTTTTAAAATCATACAAGGCGTACTCCTTGACAACTTTTTATGTCAAAAATTATAAAAATCTCAGAATATAATTTTTTTGAAGTACGATTTTAGAAATGGTTTTGCTTTACTAAATTAAGAAATTTTCATTAAAAAAGTTCCTTTTAAATTTTTGTATATTTTCGAAATTTTTCAAAGGTTTCTTTTCAGCTTTTTGAGTTAAAAATACAAATTTCATAAAATTTAAAAATTTTCTAACTGTTCTTCTGAACTAAATTTATAAAATGTTGATGAAAAAGCCTATTTTAAGTTTTTGCTTATTTTTGAAAATTTACAAAGGGGTATAAAGTATCTACTTTTTGAGTCAAAAATACAAATTTCATAAATTTGAAATTGTTTCCGAATTTTCTTCTAGAAATTGATTTTCATGACTAAATTAAGAAATTTTCTTAAAAAAAGACTTTTTTAAAATTGTTTTTGAAAATGAAATGCATTTTTTTTTACTAAATTCAGAATTTTTCTTAAAAAAAAGACTTTTGTTTATTTTTGGAAATCTAAGAATGGTACCCCTTTCCAACTTAAAGAGTCAAAAATACAAATTTCATAAAATTTAATTTTTATGTGAATTTTCTTCTAGACATGGATTTATTTAACTAAATTTAGAAATTGTCTTTAAAAAAAGTACTTTCTTATGTTTATGTATTTTTGATCTTTTTGAATCAAAAATACAAATTTCATAAAGTTGAACATTTTATTGACTTTTCTTCTAAGAATGGATTACTTTACTAAATTTAAAAAAATTAATAATAAACTCCTAATTTAAATTTTTATATATTGTTGAAAATCTGCAAAGGGGTACCCCTTACCCCTTTTCAACTTTTTGAGACAAAAATAAAAATTTCATAAAATTGAAAATGCTTTGAGATTCTCTTCTAGAAATTAATTTTCTTGACTAAAATTTTCTTAAAAAAAAGTTTTTTTTAATTTTTTTGTATATTTTCTAAAATCTGCAAACTTTTTCAGTTAAAAACACAAATTTCCTGAAATTGAAAAATGTGTCGCATTTTTTTACTAAATTAAGAAATTTTCTTAAAAAAATTATAATTTAATATTATTGTATTTAATTTAAAAAAAAAAACATTTTTAAAAAAGTTATGCAATTTTGAAAATCAGCAAAGGAATACCCCTTTCCATAAATACAAATTTCAGAAAATTCAAAATGTCTCGAACTTTGCTTCTAGAAATGGATTTTCATGATAAAATTTAGAATAATTTTAATCAAAAAAACCTCATTAAAATGTTTGTATATTTTCGAAAATCATAAAAGTTGAACAATTTTTCAACCTCTTGACTAAATTAAGAAATTTGTTTGAGCTTTTTCAAAAACCAGCAAAGTTGGAAAGGGTTTCAACTTTTTGAGTCAAAAATACAAATCACATAAAATTGAAAAATTGAAAATGTTTAAGAAATCATTTATAAGAAAAGCCTCTTTTTAATTTTTTTTAAGTTTTTACAAAACCCGTTGTAAAGTTTTTGAGACAAATTTCTATCAAAGAAACCAGACAAATAATGTAATCAAAAACCTCCACAAAAATTCCTCTCAGTACCAAAAAAAAAAAAAAAAAAACCTTCGAAAATTAATGTGCTCGACAAAATTCTTTCTTAAATAAAACTCATAAATTTCAAGTTTCCCCCGCTGATCTCTTGATCCACAAATAATGTTTTTTCCTTATTTTTCTTCCAACTTTTCTTTAGTTTTGACGCAAGAGGTACTTCACTTCATGAAGCCAAGCATTGGTGGGATACCGAAACACTTGGGGATAAAGCATATTTCCACTACAACACTAATCCACCTGCACTAAGGATACGAAATGTACATGAAGCTGAACAAGGATTATACAAATGCAGAGTTGATTTCAAGAAGAACCCAACCAAAAACTCGAGAATAAATCTTAAAGTTTTAGGTAAGTATGTTATGGAGTGGAGTGGAGAAGGAAAAAGAAAGTTTTAGGTGCTACTTATCACATTATTTCCCTTCCATCCTTTTGTTCGTCCTTTTTCATCCTCATTCCTCTGTTGTAAATAAGTTGGTTACGTTGGTGTTATTTTTATGGATTTCGGGTAGTCCTAATCATTATGTGAAAGGGATTAGGGATTTTAAATGTAGCACTAAATAACATGTGATAAGGAAGGACTGGGAGACACTGGAAGCAAAAATGATGTTTAAGACGAAGAAAGAAAGTTCCGTTCTTATATGAAGACCTTTTGACAAAGAAGAAGAAGCGTGTCAAGAGCGTTCGTCAAAGAAGAAGATAAGTTAAAAGTCAATCAACTAATAACTTACCCTGGATTCTTAATTGATGAATCCATTGAAGAACTAATAGGACTCTGTTGTAGGTTTTGAAACAAAGAATCTAAGAATTTTCATAGAGGGAACTTTTAAAAATGAAAGAAGAAGAAGGAAAATGTCAAGAGCATTCGTCAAAGAAGAAGATAAATTCGACATGTCAGCCGTCTAGTACATTATGTTATCCCCGCTGACAAGTACAGTGTATTCTTAATTCAAGAAATACATTCAATAACTAACAAGACTCAACGATCAGTGAATCCAAATTTCCAATATAACATTAAAAATAAATTTCAAAAGAGTTCACCACCGTCCAATTACTCATACTAAACATTCAGTCAGTAATCAAAATAAAAGCTTGTAAAGGTCTACAGTGGAAATCCCTTAAGTGCAAAAGGATAAACATAAACCCAATTCCGAATAGATAGATTAATATTGTTTGCCAGACTCTTTCATCAAGGGAACCACAAAAACATATTGGTGAACAACTGACCTTGGGTTTTTGTTCTATTTGTAGAGAAAGTAGGATTTTTGAAAAGTATGCCAAATTTTCACTTTCCATTACCATGAAAAGTAATTGAATTTTGTTACACATGAAATGAATACGATAAAATTCAGCTCACATTCTTTTTTTGCTCCTATTTGGCTGGTATAACTAAATCTAAGCGAAATCTAATTTACTTTTCAAACTGTGACGGAGATTAATAATGACACATCAGGTTTTCATTTTCACATTCACACTTTGAATCGGTGGAATTTTGTATGGTATTATTAGATTATGTTGTGAATGTTGCTTGTTGAATTTTTGAGTAATTGATTTGTCATGGTGTAATTTTTATACTTTAGGTGACCTGTACATAACACGATCTCCAGAAATCTGTTCATCTCTTTCTTCCAAAGAAACAAACCAATCAAAACGGATGAGGAAAGAAGCTATTTGATTGGCGGGAGCCAGAAATGTCAGCCGTCTTAAATTTAGGACGTCTGATGTTTCTCTTGAGGCTCGACTTCTTACCAAAAAGTCTCGGTCGGCTAATGACTTGTATTATCTCATATTTTATGTTGTTATAGTTACTTAGCTGGAGGCATGACTTTGAAACTTCTCAAAAATATCATGACTTCTTTCATAGTATTCGTACTTTATTGAAGAAAATGTATAGTACTGTGTCAGTGAGTGTTGGCTAAAGATGACCCTTCTTTGTGTTTGTTTTTTTTCTCAGGCGTTTTTTAAGCTTGATTCCAGAATAGGTCCTTTCATATGACAAAACTCTTATCTTGATTAATTAATAATATATAATCCTTTATGGGTTCTTTTATCGTACAAAAATAATAGATAGAAACACTTTCGGATTCTGATATTTTCCACTTAAATCAAACACCCTACCAGAGCAAAAAGAAGCTTCAAACAGCTTTCTCAATGCAAATATTACTTACAGGGTGCTTCGAATATATTTCACAGCTTAATTGTTTACTCGGCTGGCATGTCTGTCATAGATCGTTTTCTTAAATTGTACGTTTTCTTCTTATTGCTAATAAATGTTGGTATTAATCAAACATTTTCAAGCTCCTTTCAAGTTTCTCCGAAATACTACATTTCACACTCCTCAAGAGAACAACTGATAATTGAGCCAATAAGATCCAAGCTGAATATTTTGAACCAATAAGAATTTGTGTCTGTGAATTATTACGATATGTCTGTACATAAGCCTTTCTTTGGATGTATTACAACATTCTTGACATGAATCTTAATCCTTAGTTAATTTTGATGACACTGCTATTCATCTAAATGTTGTTTGGTTCATCGTTACATATTTAAATAAAAAACGACGCGTCTTCCAAGCCGCCTCACACTAAAAACCCAACATGTCATTAACAACCTAATTATCACTAAGTAGAATTACAATATCATCTTGAAATAATTCCTTTCCACCTCAGAATCACCTCCTCAACTTGCCAACCAATTTATCAGATACTTTGATCACATTCCTTGGAAGTAAGTTTGCTTTTGCTCCCGTCTTTCACCCACCACGTATATAACATACCTTTTCATATTGACTGTATTCACTCATGCGATTGGCTTAATGCATTATGCAAACGATAGTGAAATAAAGTCATTCGTCTTCTGTTTTCTTTTACATCTCTATTTTGCATAGAAAATTTTCTTTTGAGTTGCAAATTCTACTTTGAGATATTTCGATGAGTTTATCATCATAGGATTAAAGTACTTTGCTCTAAGACTTATCAACTTGCACTCGAAGGTAGAGTTTGTGTGATAGTCTTTTTGCAGGTTATGAGGTTGGTAACTGCATAATACGTTCAACAGTTGAGAGGTGAACTTAATAACTTGGGTGGGATTATTTGACTTTTATTATTGGCTGGCTATATATTTTTTGAATGGGCTAAATGTGATTAGATTTTATTTAAGGGCTGGTCATACGGGTTTAGAAGTAGCTAATTTCGATTGAGAAGATTTTATTTTTAATATAGAGTTTTTGTAGGTTTTTGAAAATAATCTTGCTTTTGACGTTATGTTCTATATTAACCAATCAATTGTTTAAAATCAAGACTATGGCTTAGAAATACGAAAAGATGCTCTATAAAGAAATGATTCAATTCCTTGATATTTTCTGTATCTGTATCTTTTATTATTTTTTTATTAATTTATTAAACAAATAAAAATAAATTTTTTTTGTGATTTATTAAACCATATTTCTTGGCTCAGATATTGTTTTTAACTTTTAATTTTGTATTTATGAAGTTCAAGAACAAATTAGTAAATTGAAAAGTTTGTCGTCTGAAATATGGAAATTTTACAATTTCTGAGATTTGTTAAATTAAGAGCCTTGAACACAAAAAATACATAATTTTTTAAATTTATAGTTTTTATATATTTATAAAAAATTAAGATTGAAATTTTAAAATTTTTATCCAACTAAACAGAATATTAAACAATTTATTAAAATAAAAAAATCATAACTATTAAAAATTTAAAAAAATATTTAAAACAAAAATTTGAATAATTTAGATTTATAAAAAAGAATTATTATAGAATTTTTGTAGGTTTTTGAAAATAATCTTCCAATCGACAGTATTTTCTATATTAACCAGGCAATTGTTTAAAATCAGGGCTATGGCTTAGGAAAACGAATCGAAGCTCTATAAAGAAATGAAAAGATTCAATTCCTTGATATTTTCTGTATCTGTCTCTTTTATTAATTTTAGGATTTTTTTAAAGTTTTTATTGCTTGGTACATAAGCAAAATTTCCTATACATAAGGTACATAAGGAAATTTTACAAATTCTGATTTTTGTTAAATTAAGAACCTAGAATACAAAAAATATAATTTTTTTTAAATTATTTTAAAATTCTTAGTTTTTATACATTTAAAAAAAAATAAGATTGAAATTTTAAAATGTTTATCCAACTAAACAGAATATTCAATAACTATTAAAAATAAACAAAATATTTTAATAACATTAATAATAAATATTTGAGTTAAAAATTTAAAAAACTTGTTTTAAATTTTTTAAAACTATATTCGTATTTGTTTTTATATATTTTGTTCATCATTCCATAAATTAAACTTTTAAATTTTTGTATTTATTTTTATTTACTTAATTAATTTGTAGTATTTAAAAAAAAAACCAATATTTTACTCCTAAATAAAATATTTTAATTGAATAAGATTCCCTTAGTTTAGAATTTTATTAAATTTTAGTTAGCTACTTTTAAATCTATATTAATTTTAATCTTAAATATAGTTTTAATTCATAACTGTTCTTTCTATATAAACCTTAAAAATGTCATCAAATTTAAAACTGTTTCCAATTTTAAATATAAATGGTAATAATTTAATTAATGTAATTATTTACAACAAAAATCTAAGCATTTTGCTGTTAAATTCTTTAACATCCCCTTTTTTAAAACAAAATTAATTAAAACCTTCCCAATATACAAATTTTCAAAGTTTGTCTTTTTAACTCAAAATGCAAAAATATTAATGTTAAAATAATCTAAATTGGTTTGTTTCTTGTTTTTAATTTAAACAAAAAATAAACTTCTTGATAATTATTTATTTGATTTTTATATATTTATTTTTATTCTCTGAATTTTCATTAAGCTTATGTTTATTTAAAAAATCCTTAATCTTTTTGTATATTTTAACAAAAAAATTTTTTTTTT
>JXPG01006976.1:0-12297 GCA_001015175.1 Megaselia abdita | reverse complement strand
GATAGGATAATATATATACCTTAGATAGATATATACCCGAGGGGCTTTTCACTCCATACAATCCCGTACACGAGTGCTTCATTCTTTGCAATCTTCATATAAAAGATTGAAATCTTCAAAGTTAAAAGATTGCAATCTTCGAATTCAAAGATTGCAATCCCGTACACGATTTTGAGTAGTGAAAAGCCCCTCGTATATACCTTAGAAAAGATGTGTATTCCTAAAAATTTTAAAACAAAAAGTAGATATTGGAAAATAATGACCCAATAATATAAGACTGATTTTCACAAAACGAAATAATTCGAAAGGCCAGACAAAAGATCGCCACAACAAATGGGAACACTATCAATCAACTTACTGTTTTCGCGGTTGTCAAGTTAGAGATTGTTTCTATTAAAAGAAATTTGTCAAGAGACTTTACCAGACGGAATGTCATGATGTCTGTCTGACTATCCGGTCGGTCATTCAAATAAAATATGATAATTTTTGAATTATGTTAATTTTTTATTGTATTTGAATATTTAAAATGTGGATTTTATTGCCTTGCTTTTGATTTCTAGTTTACTTGTTTGATTTTAAGAGTCGTTGCTGGATTGCAGAGCCAAGAACAAACACAAGTGACATAATGCGCTTAAGTCAATTTACACGTGTAGTTTAACTTGAATTTTGAATGTTTGTGATGTAATCTCGATCTCCAAGTGAATCTAGACCGAACATTTTGTAAAATGATTTTTATTTGTACGAGATGTGAGTACATGATTTTCAGGATTGTTTAAATGAGTCCACAGAAGTCGTAAGCTCTAAAAATCATCAACAAATAGAAATTATTTGTAGAAAAGTTTAAGTACGAAAGCGAAAATGTATTTTAATTTAATGAAAAGATATTAATTATATCCCTAATCGCCTTATTCAACAAACCATTGAATCAATAATGTATAACAACAAAATGTATTGCAATTGCAAAGTACATTTACATTAGAGCAGCCCTTGAAACGAAGCTCATTCAATACAAAAACGAATAATTGCAAAACTATTGCAGGTATATACTATTTGCGAAATTTATTTGATAACGTAATATTGTTCATTCTGTTTTCTCTTGAATTTTCATCTTTTCAATTCAAAGATATGAACAAAATGAATTACTTCTACATTAAAGGGTTGGAACGGTAATTACTGTTTTAATTTTTTTCTAGAACTAAGGACTCTTCTTTCATTTGNAAGGGTTGGAACGGTAATTACTGTTTTAATTTGTTTCTACAACTAAGGACTCTTCTTTCATTTCAATTATGTTTCAACAGATCCTGATAAATTCCCATAGTTCTCATCACGAAAAAAGTAGGTCGTGGAAATTAAAAGAGGGATATTTTAGAAAGCCTTTTAACTAATACTTTGCGAGATAGAACTGCTCAATAAATTGTATGATTTTTCTCCCAGCAGGAATAGTCTTTTGCATAGGAACTATTTAGGAATTTAGTTATTTACTTTTCTAATAGTGATTCTTACTATTTTCAACTATAAGAATTCATTAGCTTTTGTTAATTATTAACATTTGTTATTAAATATAAAAAACATGTCCTTTTGTTTTAAAAAAAGTATTAAACAAAACAAATTTTGTTCAGTATATTTCAACAAAAAATGAAACAAATCGTTTTGAATAAATTGCTAATTTCTTTCTCTTCTTTTCTTTTATTCGAATTCTTGAAGCATCTACTAATTAGCTAAAAAAAAAAGAACTATTTCCAATTAATGTTCAGACACAAATTACTTTTGAATTTGTATTATTTACAAACTGAAAAGAAAATATATAAAAATAATACTAATAATATTTATTTGCAAAGAAAATACAACAAATAATTTGTTACAAATCTCATTTTTAAATGCAAATAAAGAATTCGACTTAGTCTTAGACTGTCTTTTCCTATTCTTCCTATATTCTAGGTTGCTTAGAAAAGTTTTTATAAAATCAGCTAAGATTTTCCAGATATTTCCATTTAAGACTTCAGAAACTTCAGAAAAAACTGACAAAGTAGTGTCTTTTATAAAAAAAACCATTGGTGTTGACTTATTAAGTCTCCATAGCCTAAACCAACCAACATAAATTTTGATTGCAAATAACGGACTGGAATAGGCCATTAGCTTAATTTTTTTAGTATTATTGAAAGTAAAATTTAAACAAAAACTAGTCTTAATAACAAAAGCTATGTTAGCTTTTTTTCCAATCAATTTTGATCTACATTAAATATATTAGTAAAAAGCTTCACATTGCTGGGTTTGAAATCTGACGTTTTCCTTTTGAACATGTATTTTTAAAATTCAATAAAAATAAAATATGTATTTTCTACTCGAACAAAATTTAAAAAACCTAAGATTAAAATTATTTCTTCGTATAAGTAACAATTTATAGAACTAAGAAATACGACGAAATATAATATTTCTCGCATTTAAAAATTTAAACAAAAAATCAGAAAAAAAAACCAAAATGATTTTTTTAAATCAAATAGTTTTCATTCCTTGCAATGCCGAACACGGTCGGCTGCAATCTTGTAATCTTCATGGGAAAGATTGCAAGATTCAATTTTCTGGAGTTGTTCACATTCACAATTTATGTGTTTAGATAGGGAAACTCTCCAATTATACTTTCAGCGTCATATTATAGCCTTATCATGTGGTTTTTTGTTTTTAAAACAAAAACTTTAAAAATAAAGATTTAAAGTGAGTAAAAACTAGTAGTTAAATTTTAAGAATAAGAAACTTTTGGGAGAAAAATACAAGATGAGTTTTTTTTTTTGTAAGAANCCAATTATACTTTCAGCGTCATATTATAGCCTTATCAAAAGCTTTATCCTCCATTAAGCTTTTAAATAAAACATGTGGTTTTTTTTGTTTTTAAAACAAAAACTTTAAAAATAAAGATTTAAAGTGAGTAAAAACTAGTAGTTAAATTTTAAGAATAAGAAACTTTTGGGAGAAAAATACAAGATGAGTTTTTTTTTTTGTAAGAAATTTTCGAATGGTAATGCTCTTTTTTTATATTTATTTCCATATCTTGTTACTGGAACAGTGAATTTCTGTAGACAGAGGAGTATTGCCCAGACCAGAATGAAAAGGAGAAAAATTCAAGAATTGGCTGCAATTAACTTATTTTTCATGCTGTTGCATGCAATGATCTCCTATAAATATGGGTACAGAACCATAACAAAATCTCTGTGATTCACAGTTATGGATTTTACCCCACAATATTATAGTGATTAATCTTTAGCTTTTATGTTTTGATATACAAACATAATATTATAGATGTACACCTTGAAATATGGATGCATATCAATAATATGTGACAGTATCTATAAAATTTTGAAGGCAAACAAATATAGATGTTATTCCATAGTTATGACCCTGCACCTATAATCTTACAGACTCAGATCTTAAATCTTATGGTTGTAAATCCATAATATGAGCATCANTAGATGTACACCTTGAAATATGGATGCATATGTTTGNTAAAATTTTGAAGGCAAACAAATATAGATGTTATTCCATAGTTATGACCCTGCACCTATAATCTTACAGACTCAGATCTTAAATCTTATGGTTGTAAATCCATAATATGAGCATCACTGCGTTTTGGATACACATCCATAAAGACTTACCTGATTGAATTATCTAAATTGAGAAAGCTCCAGTACATACATTGTGACGCACGCTAAATAATGAATTTAAAATACTTTTCCTCTCTGACTGTTGAGCTAATATTTGTTTATATCGAAATATAATATAGGTAGGTTCTAAACACCAAATATTTATCTTCCAATCTTTTTTTTATAATTTTTTAATTTTATTTAATTAATCAATTTGTAATATTTATAAAATATTATGTTCTCTAATTCAATATCTTTAAATATTTTATTTTAATTTTTCATTAGTATTAATATTTTTAAAATATATAAATTTGTATTTTTGTTTCTTCTAAAAGTGTACTTTATTTNATTTAGATAGTTTTATAAACCCTGAACTATCCTGCGCATCAAGGATTTTAAAGAATATGGAAGTCGCTTTTTATCATACGCGCTTGGGGAGTTTCGATATTAAAATCTAAGGAGTTGACTTTAAAACATTATTTTATAACATCAAATACTGCAACATTAATTAAAATTTGAGCAGGAACAACAATTTTTTATAAAATAATAAAAAATAAACGTTATATCTCAAGTGAATTTAAAATACTTTTCCTCTCTGTCTGTTGAGCTAATATTTGTTTATATCGAAATATAATATAGGTAGGTTCTAAACACCAAATATTTATCTTCCAATCTTTTTTTTATAATTTTTTAATTTTATTTAATTAATCAATTTGTAATATTTATAAAATATTATGTTCTCTAATTCAATATCTTTAAATATTTTATTTTAATTTTTCATTAGTATTAATATTTTTAAAATATATAAATTTGTATTTTTGTTTCTTCTAAAAGTGTACTTTATTTTGAATCTCTCTTTAATCCAAACTTTAAATAAAAATTACATACCACTTAAAACTGTTTTCAAGTTTTAATTATCAAATTATTATTTACGGACAACATTTAAGTATTTCGAAAGCAATAAATATTAATCCACAATAAATACTAAATACATATTTTTTACCAAGAAAAATACTAAATACATGTTTCGCAACTTAAGAGCATTTTATATTGTCATAACATACATTTATCTTAATCTTAGTGGGTCTTAAATTCTAAAGCGATATTTTTGTATTTAAATCTTGTATAACATCGTATTTTACTCATTGGTTGGTGTAAGAGCTAGCGCTGCAGCCTTTCACTCTGACGAGTCCTTCGTCGTTTCGTTTTTTATGAAATAGAAAGATACATCTAATACCCTACATTTCATAACAATTCCTTACATTTCTCTTTTAATTTAATAAAACATAAATATTAAACAAATTTAAAATAATAGCATTTTTTGATAATTAAATTTGTTGAATATTTTGTCGTATATTCTGTGTCGTATACATTGAGATCTACTGAATCTTTAATGCAATTTATAACTGGGAGTTATTTTAATTTTCCAAGTCTTCTTGAAACTTCTTTTATTAAGTATTCCAGATGTGCTACTAAATGATTTTCCAATGATAAAGGTTAAAAACGTCCCCAAGCGGAAATCTTATCTGAACATGCAGAGTACTTGAAATTCCAGATACTTCAGTAAGTATTCAAATGCGGACAAGAGCCTTCGGTTCTACTTGGCTCTTAATAACCTATTCCTGCCTTTTGTACACAATCGAGTTAGTGAGTTACCCAGGCAAATGGGCTACTTACTGCTTGGAGATATCATAAAGATCTGATTATTCGTTTTATCGCTTATAAAATTTTGCAGAAAATAGAATCGAAATCGAAGCGATGAGTAGTGAAGACTACATTTAGCTTCTTTTTGTTTTTAGTAAAGAAAAAGCTTGTAATTTTGGAAGTTTTTCAAATATATTTGGTTTTGTAAAAATTACTATTTAAAAGATAAAAAAACAAACATAAAACATTTTGCATCGATTGAAATCGTTTACAAGACAGCAAGTTTTTTTTAAGATTGGTTTGTCAATACTAGATTTCGTAATTTTGTTATCATTTTTTGAAAGTTGTTTCTTTACTAGAAATTATTACTTAAACTGACTTAAAAGTTGGATTTTGTTTCAAATGTTGTTTCTAAGTGTTTAAAATTTTTAATTTTTTTTAAAATTCTTTTGCTTGCTCTGTGCTAAATGACTCCTTTTACAAAATGTTAATAAAATTGACTCTAAATGTAAATCAAAAGTTTGTTGGTTTTTTGAAATGTTTGATTTTGTGTTTTCAATCACAAAAAAAATAATCACACTGTTTTCATAATAATTAACACTCATAAGTTTTTTAATGCTCTGGCTAGGAACAATAAATGAAAGAAATTGTATTCAAATAATAAATTATCAATTATTAAGAGTACAAAATTCTCCAACCTATTAAGACAAATGTTAAATTAAACAAATTTTGTTTTCAGGAATTTAATGTTAATTGCGTGATAAAAGTTGAATGTTATAAATTGTTGTTCGTTTTGAAAAAAAAATCGATAAATTTTGAACAAAATTTCTAAAGTTAAAAAATTGTTTTTGGTTTTAGTTGGCAACAACAAATAATATTATTAAAAAATTAAATTATAATTTTGTGTTATTTACATATATTTTTTATAAAACATAGAGGTCCATCATAAAACGAAAATGAAATAATTTCTTAGAGAAATGTTGTATCTCATTTTTGTCACTTTAAATAGTTTTTCAAATCAGAATCTGTAAGAAATCACTTTTATCTTCAAAATAACGTTTTTGTTACAATTTAAAAATAGAACAAAATAATCGAGAAAAATACAAAATACTTTTTAAGATCAAATGAATACTAATATGTATTTTTAGACTTAAGAAATATTAAATACGTATTTCTAAGCCTAAAAAATACAAAATATATTTTGAGATTTTAGTTACCACCCCCTCGTAAAAACTTCTTCGGGAACTTCGTCCCGTGTTCTTCGGCGATATTGCCACGACCATTCGCCACATAATATTCTTGGCCTGGAAGCTGAGAAAAGTTCCATAAAACGTGGGTCTCGTCGTCCATTATGCAACATTCAATTTTTTTAAAATATTCTCTTGGCTTCTCTGTTCCTTGCTGCGTTTCTATCTGGAACTTTCTGAACCCTATATGACTTAAGGCCATTTTTCTTCTTTGACCTCTAATGGAGAGCCAGGGTTTCTTTGTGAAAAGAGCAACAATCTGTTTGAACTTTTTAGGGCTGCTGAATCCAGTTTTTCGTCCTGAACTTGGTCGGCGATTTAAGTCTAGATCCTCACTATCCCGTTATGGTATTCCCCACAGTTTTCAAGGACGCGTTTGTGGTTTTGTTCACTTTCTGTTGAGTCCATCCTGGATATTCTTGGATAGTTATTATTATTTTCCTTTTCTCTAATTGATTTGACATATCTTATTTCGCTTGTCAGATTTCGATTAACAATAAAAGGGAGAAAGTTTTGGACCAACATTTCAAGGCTCCTTATTAAATTTCAGATTTTTTGGCGACCTAATATTAGACTTATGGAACAACATGCATGCGTAATTTCTTTCTGGGATAAAGAAACAGGGGAAACTAAAACACTGATGTAGAACAGCAGCACGTATAATACATTGGAAACCAACATTCTTCAATATCACTTCCTCACCTTGAAGAGGTAAGCATTGTTCGGTCTGGACATGTGATATCACTTTTTAAGGTCTATCTGACTACTACAAATTATAATTAACAGAATTTTGACTAGTCGACAACAGGTGAGAGTTTACATATGAGAGTTTCAACTCTTTATCACTAAAATGGCATGTAAAACCAACATTTTAGTGCATAACTTCTAAAAAGGTACTAAAAAGGCCTTGACATTCATGACATTTTTGAAAATCATGGGTGTAGGAAAGGAGGCAACTAAAGCAAAATAGTAAGGTCTAAAGTTACCATTAACAGTAAGAAATACTATTTCCTCTCAGTGTAGAATAAATAAAAGTCCGTATTGTAATGCCGAGAAAGGAACTTTACCTTATTAACCTAATGTTACAATTTCGTCGTATTAGAATTTACAAGAATTTCACAACACTTGTTATCGTTCAAATGACATGACAAAAAACCGTTTCGCACACACTTTATTCTTTATCACCAAAACAAGGTCATGGTACACCGTGGTAGTTAAAAAAAAAAACTACTACGTTTACTTCTTTTTACTATGTTACGCAATGATTTGTTTTTGGTTGCTGGAATGTTCTTGACCCTTGTCGGCACTGACCTAAAATAATTTCTTGAATTGAAAAAAAAACAATTCTTCCCCACCAAAAGGTACAACAAAAAATTACGCCTTTCTTT
The DNA here is from genome assembly GCA_001015175.1 of Megaselia abdita. Taxonomy (NCBI): domain Eukaryota; kingdom Metazoa; phylum Arthropoda; class Insecta; order Diptera; family Phoridae; genus Megaselia; species Megaselia abdita. Next base: position 4,383 of record JXPG01006976.1, on the reverse strand, counting down.
TATAGTACAAAGGCCAATCACAAAATAATAAAGAAACAAAACCGTTCCTCTTACCTTATTATGTTGTTGTTGCCTTTTGGCATACTCTGCCTCGAAGTTGTGAGAAAATGCTTCGATGAATTTCGAGAGGAAATCTTCGTAGGAAATTTCGCTACGAACGTTTTCTGGTAAATTCGTGTTGACATAATTAACGCAGGATTTTGCAAAATCTCCAGCGAACGCTTTACCATGGCGTTCTGAAAACTCTTGCCAGCCAGTTCCATAGTTAACAGAAGTGGAAGAAGTAGCTCCACCATTTCCTCCAGATGAGGAGTTCGTTCCCGTTCCCGTCGACGTTCCCATATCCAAACTCATAGATTTACTCTACTGATTTTTGAAACAAAGACCTTTTCAATCACTTTTTCAAATTTGTTTTGAGAAAACACTTTTTTTGAAATTATTTTTGTTTAAATTACATTTTTTCTTGAAAGATTTTCAGGAAATTTTTCTTATTTCTATGAACTTGGCAGGCTTGAAAAGCAAACAACGCCATGGATTGGTTTTTATTTTATATTTTTTTGTTTTCCAAGTCTTTCTTTTATGTTTTTTTCTTATCACAATTGCTTATATTTTTCTGTTGTTTTATTTTACAATATTCTTTTAAGTTTTGTTATTTATTGTATTTTTTCCGATCAAAAACACCGACGCTTTTCACGACTTTGATGAAATGTTACTAAATTTTTGTTTCAAGAGACTTCTCTTTCCGACAGAAAGAGACAACATATTGTTTAAAAGAAATGTTTAAAATGAACTATTGCCGAAAATTACCGAAACCTTAAATCTTTCTTCGGGTTGACAATCGGAAAACTTTAGTTTTTTTTCGGAGTTTATTGTCTCTTTCTATTGAATGAACCAAATGAACCTCGAAAATTAAAACCAATCAAACAGTTCTAAAGGTTAACTCATTCTGATTGGTTGAATTTTCTTACCTTTTCTAAAAGAAATTTTTAATTCATAAAATCGAGGAAATTCAATAAAATCCACGATGACATCGCTTCTAAATGGAGTACGAAGGACCAACAGTCTTATTCCACTTCTAAAACAAATGAAAATTGTGAGTAAATCTTGTTATCAAAACATGTGAAATTACATAAAAAGAAAACGCACTGGAGGAATACAATGGTTCCGAAGATATACAAGAAATTGCAGAAATTAAGAGTTTGCTAAATAGCTGAACAGTGTGATATGATATAATTTATTGCCGGTTCTAACTCACAACATAAGGCATTCAGAAAGTTTTATATTCCAATAAGAAAATTATTAGTCAATTTTCATTCCAGACCTTCTCAACGGAGACAGTTCAGGCCGCTCCTTTGGCAGTTAACACTCAGAAAGTCAGCAAAGCCATGAAAGCATATTTGGAACGTGCTCAGGAACACGACAACTTCATGAAAGCCCAAACAATAGAGTTTCAGATCGGGAAAAGACATCTAGCTAACATTATGGGAGCTGATCCAGAAAACTTTACTCAGGAAGACATCGATGAAGCTATAGAGTATCTTTTTCCTTCTGGTCTTTTCGACAAGAAAGCCAGACCAATGATGAAGGCTCCTGAAGAAATTTTCCCATCTCGAAAAGCTGCCGAGTTTGACGAGACTGGAAGACCTTTCCACAGTATGTTCTACACCGGAAAGCCCAACTTTTTCCAACTTCTGCACAACATTGTCGCTGAGATCAGGAAAGCCCAGTATATCGAAGACAAAATGATCCAACGAGGAAGACTCCCCGCAGAAACCGATCGTTTGGATATGACAGGATTCGCGTGGCTTTCAAAAACTGATTTGGAAAAGATTCTCGTAGAAACCATATCAGATTTAGAATACAACAATTTCCTGAATACCATGAACAGACTAGCGGCTCAGCCTGCTGCATTTAAGTGCAGAGAATTTGCCTTGCAATACGCTAAACCTTTGATAGATCAAAGTAAGATCTCGGAGATCCCAAAGCCTCAATTCGATGAAAATGGAAAACAATTCATCACTACTTATGAATGCCTTAGGAAAACTGCCAGAGCCGATGTAACCATCAGATTCCCAGGAACAGGTAAAGTGACTATCAACAAGGATCACGACATCACTTATTTCAAGCATGTTCAGAGTAGAGAACAAGTTTTGTTCCCAATGATTTTCATTAATCAGTTGGGCAAATTTGACGTGGAAGCGAATGTGGAAGGAGGAGGTGTTTCTGGACAGGCTGGTGCGATCAGGTGGGGAATCGCCATGGGGTTGAGAAGTTTTGTTGACAGCGATGTCATCGAGGATATGAGAGTTGCAGGTCTATTAACCAGAGACTATAGAAGGAGGGAGAGAAAGAAGCCGGGTCAAGAGGGTGCAAGAAGGAAGTACACTTGGAAGAAACGTTAATATTTTTTTTTCATTTTGGAAATAAACGTTTTGTTGAATTTATTCTTAATGTTTTTAGAATGTGTTTAATTATGATATAGGTTTTAATTGATGCATGTAAAACAGGTGACGGTTCTGGTGATTGTTATCAAATTCATAACTACAACTTAAATAGGTCGTTTAGGCTATAATTAGGTCCCATTATTTAGTGTCTGTATTCCAAAAATTTCTAGGCTGAGCCATACTTGGTCAAACCATATAAGAAACCTAATAGGATTTGAAGACGTTACTAAGGGTAATTTTAAAATGGAATTGAGTCGGACATGTTTACAGACTAGAAGATTATAGCTTGATATAATAGATACCATAAACGCTGGAGAGATCAAATTAAACTATTATGTCCAAATAGCACGAAACCGAAGAAATGGAAGACATTTGGAAATTACTTTATAAGCTAAAAAAGAAGTCTTTTTTTATTTTGTTTTTATAAACACTATAATTAATAATATTTAATCTTATGTTAGCTTAAGAATCTTGCGAACAATAAAGCTATAATAAACAAAATTTCACAAATGTAAACCTTTCGCGTAATTCTGTAATCACGTCTTCTTAATATGTTTGATTGGTTTAGGACAATTTTAAACTGGTATACCCAAGGAAAAAAATGGTAAAGTAATTACCATGCGAATAGTAACTAGTCAATTTTACCATGACGCATGGTAAAATTTTAAATTTACTACTCCTACAGTAAGATTTATTGAGAATAGTAAAATAGATAGTATTTTCAGTGTGTCCGGTGATAGTCCAAATAACTAGAAATAGTCGCGATGGGCGCGAGCAACATCATGTTTATTCTACCACTTTGCTGAAAACGGTAAAGTGAGAAACGCGAATAAAAAAACTATTTTTGAGACTAGTAAACCTATGGTTTTTCGAAAACGGTAGACAGGGTTCATACAAAGGCTTTCTAGGGCTCATAAAGGCTTTTTAGGCCTCTTTTTATATAAGAGGCCTTTTTAGTTCTCAAAAAGGCTCTATATGTTTAAAAAAATATTAAAAAGGCTTTTTTTATAATCATTGGATAAAATTCTTTTAATTGTCAACAATTGTAATCAACCCAGGACAAATTCAGGGATTTTGATCAATATTAACCCAAAAAACTGAAGTAACTCCAGTATAGAACCAAAGTCTCTTGTTCGCATTTAGTAAACATTTACTAAAAAAGCTAAACATTTGTTGAACTTTTTGATAATTTTTGTTTAGATTCTGGCGGATTCAGATACCAACATAAAATTGCTGTAATAAGCGTAACATTTTCGCTTAAAGATTTAAAACACGTTAACTAAATATTTAGTTGGTTTTTTAAGGCTTCTTAAAGATGTATTTAGTAAATGTTCTGATAAAAGATTTCTGCTTGGGGAATTTGTGAATGGCTTAACAATTTGAAAGTTTTTAATAAGTAATTTGTATATTTTTAATTTAGAAAACAAAGTACTAAAATCTAATATAGCCGAATTCTATATTATTTGTTTGTAAAAAAAAAATCAAATTTGATGCAATTTAAGATTAATATTTACATAAGTACCCAAGTAACCAAATCGTGACTAGTCGGACCAGTATCAGAATGACGTCATAAGACGGTCTTTTAACGTCATTTGCCGGTCAAAGTCTGACGAACTCATTGCTTGTAGGGAATTATTTATAAATCTGTCATAATCAAGCCAAATTTCCGTAATTTTATGATAATTCACTACAAGCTGACGATACTATGACNTGGCAAATGACGTAAAAAGACCGTCTTATGACGTCAATCTGACGATTGGTCATGACTCGTCATCAAGGTTACTTGGGTAGTTTTTCAATAAGTTTTTAAAATTAATGAATTAAGCAAACAAAATTTTGTAAACTGAATACAAAGAATTGAGAATGTTTAAATTTTTATATTTTTAATTAAGACTTTTAAATGTTGTATAGTAGAATGGTTTAAATAAAACTTCTTTGA
>JXPG01006960.1:0-11368 GCA_001015175.1 Megaselia abdita | reverse complement strand
AAAAACTAGATTTTTGAAATTATTTTTTAATTTTTTTTAAATAATTTTTTAAATAAATTGTTGACTGAAATGTATTTTATTTGAATAGGAATTAGTGTGGAAATATGTTCCGGGCACATACATTTTTAATTTTAGAATTACGTTTTTTAATGTTCGTACAAAAACTAAATTTTTGAAATTAATTTTTAATTTTTTGAAAAACTATTGTCACTGTAGACTCAAATTTCTCATAATTTAAAAGGATTTAGTGTGGAACTAAGTTCCCGGCACATTCATTTTTAATTTTAGACCTATAAAGTTTGCAAACAAAATCTGAAACAAAAAAAAACCCGTTAAGTTTTAAGTCAGTATGAATAAAGTAATTTACGTAAATTACGTAATTTACTTCTGTAAATAAGTATTTTTAAGTTTTGTAAGTCACTGCTCCTTGAGCCACCTTCCTTGTATATACGAATTAATTCTTACTACTAAGAAAGGTCATTTTTGTAAAGTTTTATAAAAATAAACAGGAGATCATAAAAATACATATTGAAGATCCTATAGTTCTCAAGAAAGACGAAAAGACAAAGAGTATGTCAAAGAAACAATAAAGTACATTCTTAAAACAAATTGTTTACAACATAAACAAAACACCCTTAAAATGAATTGTTTCGGAAAAGCTCTGACATGCGCTGTGGTGCAACACTGACCGACTACAACTCAAAATCCGCAAAAGGACAGGAAACAGTGAAACAGTCTATACTCCTTTGGATAATAAAATTTGTTTATTCGGAATTTCAATTTGTTTAAAAATATTAAAACTCGAATCATTATATATTTAGAGCAATGGAAGCGGGTTAGCTTAAAATAATAAAAGTTTTGTCTCCCAATATCCATTCATTTTGTAGTTTTCATAGTAAAAAATATGGAACACCGCCTTAAAGCCATGTCATGTCTTCGTTTTCGTGTTAAGATAACATTTGCAAAAATACACGTCCTAAATTTTCTATTCTAAACTAAAAGTGTTTATGTTTGTTTTTCTGTTTTATATTTTTAGGACAACAAAATGCGTGTTATAGAACCAACTGGTTTGTTTTCGACGTTGCAGACACAACCGCCGCCGCAATCATCACCCACAACATCGTCAGTAACCGTGAACAGTAGAAAGCTGAATTTGAACTTATATCCGGTTAGAAGTGAATTATATTTGAAGGAGAGTGGTGGGGAAATTCAATCTGCTGCCGAGGAAACAATACACCTTACAACACCCTCAGGGCAAATACTAAACTCAATTTTTACCGAAAGTGGAACGGGCAACGGCAATTTACTGAATGCGAATGAGTTGCATATATTGAACAGTTTATCGAAAAAGTCGAACTGCAATGGAAACTACAGTATTGAAGTGAATATATTTCTACTTTTTGTGCTCTACACTATAACTCAATTATGTATTCTATTTTTTAGGATGATAAAGTTCAAAGCAATGAGAATTTAAAATTCGAGTATAATAACCAGTTCAATGAGTATTTCTTCCAGTCTGAAGACGAAGAGTATAATTTAGATTTCCCTTACGATAAGGAGCATGATGAGGACGGAGGAGATGTGAATGTGGAACACAAGAATGATGATGAAGATTATGACGACGATAATGATGACAGCATTATAAAAAGACCCATTTCATCTTGTTCCACTAACTCCAATTCAACAAAGAGCATTAATGAAAGTTTAATGGAAGATGATGGTAAATATTTCTTTCGTTTTCTCCTTTTTACGTGAGAAATTTAGATTAACTTATACCTAGGGACATCCTCACATTTTCATTCTTGCAGTTTATATGGAAATTAGATTTCCCCTATGTTTATTTAAGAAAAGGAAATTCGTTCCGGTCAACATTATTTAGAACAGTAACAGGAGTTTGATAGTTCTTGTGACTTATTTCTTGTTTTTTATTTTTAAACATTGAAAATATGTGAATCTTTAGAATTAAAAAAAAAGTTACAGAATTGAAGGATTTTTTTGAGGTTGTTTCATAGTGGGCATTTCATACAAATTTGGAAACCCTCAAATAGGTCTTTACCTAACTTCGCACTAAGAAAAAAGATTTAAGTTCTTAAGCTGTAAAACTGCAAACTTTTTTTTACATTTTCACAAAAAATAATCTTATTAGCTACATTATATGGGAAACAAAGTTTGAAGTAATTGTAACTGCAAAAAATGTGCATTCTTAGCGAAAGTTTACCTCAAGACAATTCAAAAAGGACCAAGTCATAAAAATCCTAGATACAAAGATATGCCCCCTCTTTCCATCAATACAAAAATTGTAAAAATTAACACTAGTCTTTTAATTAAGTCTAGTCTTTTTTCTGAAGCTTTGAATGAAGCATTGTCTGAAATCCAAGGTTCGTACAAAGGCTTAAAACAAATTAAAAAGGCTTTAAAGAGATTATTTTTTATCATAGGGCTTAAAAGGGCTTATTTATACTAAAAATAAACAAAAAGGGCTTATTTTGTAGTTAATGATCAAAAAGGCATATTTCCTTTTGATTCAATGTTCTAATCTCCAGCAAAATCTAAGATTTTTAAAACCTAAGTAAATTAAAATGAATTTCATGAAAATTATTAGTTTTGAAATACTCAAAATTCAATATTGTTTGAAATTATTTTAGAAAATGTTTCTTTCACAACAGTTATTTCAAGAAAAAAGAATAAGTTTTTGTAGAAAGCATAAATGCTAGAATGAGAATTATTCAGAATTTTATTCATGGAATTCCCAAATTTAAGAAAAATATAAACTTTAATCATTTAATTTGATGAGCTAGCAAGAACTGGTTGTAAAACAATTTNCTTTCACAACAGTTATTTCAAGAAAAAAGAATAAGTTTTTGTAGAAAGCATAAATGCTAGAATGAGAATTATTCAGAATTTTATTCATGGAATTCCCAAATTTAAGAAAAATATAAACTTTAATCATTTAATTTGATGAGCTAACAAGAACTGGTTGTAAAACAATTTAAATATAAAAAAAACAAAAGTTAAGAAAATATATAAAACATATAGTCTTCATTTAACATTAATATAAAAATGTTATGAAAACAAACAGAAAATACATTAAAAATATTTTAAATATTAAATGTTGTAAAGCATTTAACAAATTTTTCTTTGAAAATTAAATTAGAAATAATCTTAAAAGGTTTTTAATATATATTTCTTTAAACAAAACAGTTATATTGCTATATAATAACAAATTAACGGTTGAAAGAAATCATTTTTATAATACTTTTATTTTGAAAAACGAAAATTTGTTTTAGCTTTTTTTGTTGATATATATTTCGCATCTAAACCACAGTAATTAATCTTTCTTGTTAGTTTAAAAAAATAAACGTTTTCATTGGAAGTATTTTATGAATTCACTAGAATTTTTAACTAAAAAAATAAACTAATAAAAAAAATAAAATAAATAAAAAATAAACATTTTTAATATTATATCGGATCAACAGAAGAAAACAAAATGAAATATAATTTTAATTTCTAACATAAGATATATTTTTCATAAATAAAAAAAATACATTTTCATAGCTAAGAATTACATCAACAGACAGTAACAGTGCCGATTTTCTTAACACAAAAGTTCTGATTTTTATCATTTTTTGGACAAAACAAAACAATTTTGCTGAAAGGAATGGCTTTTTGACCAGATCATTACAAAAAGTCAGTTAATTGAGTAAATTATTCTGAAGGATTTTGAGATTAGAAATATGAAGTTAATGCAGGATACAACTTCCATATTCTTTCAATTGCTGCAAAGTAGACAATCTTGAAAAAATAGTCTATATAAAATTACTAATAATAAACAATAATTCTTAAAAAAAGCTTTAGAAATAATCTAAATATTTATGCAAGTCAAGTCAAAGTAGAATTTTTAAAATAACATTTCAAAAATGCTCCAGATAAGGATTTTGTTTTGAAATTATGATTATTTAGATAAACAAAGATCTCTAAAATAGTTAAAAAGCTAGATTTTTAAAACATATTAAAAAAAAAAGAACATATTAAAAAAAAAAGTACGTAACATATATAAAACTACTTTACATGTTTTTATTTCGTTTTTCTTGAATGAGTATGTTTCTTTGAAAAATTTAAAAAGTACATAAAATCTTAGTATAAAATGTAGATTGTTTTAGAATTTTCTAATTTAAGTGCAAGTTCTTAAATTAAACATTTTTAAGGCCCAAAATTTTGATTTTTAGATATTTTAGTTGTTTTTTCCACTAAACTTGTAAGGATTATTTTGAAGAAAAATAAGGGCTTAAAAGAGCTTTTATTTAATCTCTCTCTTTTTTCTCTGAATTTCTTGTACGAACCCTGTAAATCCTTAACAATATACCAGCATTATCCTACTGTGGCGTTGTAAGCCTCACCAACACAGGACAGAGACACCAAACATGATCAAGGTTAGTGTTCTGAGGACTTAATCCGCAAAAAGGATTAAGTTGTTCCCGCTTTTATCCAGCAGGGCAGCATGCTCTTTCCTATCAAAAGCCGGATGTATTTTGTCGCGTAGCATGACCTAACCTACTCTTAATCTGAGAGCACATTAATGTTATCCCTGATCGTCGCCTTGTGTAGCTAATGGAGTACGAACTTTTTCACACCACGAAATGTCTATCCACTAGATCTGCTGTTTCATTATCCTAAATCATTGAATGCCCTGGTACCCATAGAATTGTCAAAACACATTTGCTACCGATTAAGTTTAGCAATTCTTTACAAACTTTTACCAGAATTTAAGTTGTTGAGACAGAGTCTAGGCATTTCATAGCCGCCTGACTGTCTACGCAGAGTCAGAGTGGGGCCCTTAGTACCCAGGGCCGTAAGACTCCTTGTCAATCGCAAAAGTCATCAGGGTAGATTTTTGTTGTTGCATTATTTTGTTTCTTGTTTTTTTTTTGTTTTTTTGTAGGACTTACTTTTTTTTTGGTTTGTTTAATTATTTTTTATTTAAATGTTGTTGTTAATATTAGTTTTCTCTTTAATACATTTTTTATTGCATGTTTTTTATTGTGTAAAACTTGTTTGTTTTGAAGCTCATTTTGTGATTTACTTTTATGTTATTTGTTTGATTTTATTCTTTTTTAATGTTTATTGGTTTTTGAGGTTCTAATTTTGATGATGATTTGTTTTTCAAAATGTTAATATATTTTATTATGTTTAGAAAGTTTTTTTTTAAAGATTTTTTATTTTTTTAAAGAATAAACATAATATTTTTGTTTTTAATCGATACGGTAATGACTTATGAAAACACAACGCAACGGTCAAAATACTTTCAAAAAACTTAAAATAATAAAAAACTGAACTTCTTTAAGTAATTTAATAATAAAATTATGAAAAATAAAAATAAAAGGGTCATTCTTGAAAAATTAACTTCAAATTTTTACAAAAAAAACTTTTAAAACACAATAAAAACAAATCAGGAAGAACAGACTAGTACATAATACAATTTGATAGGCTGATTCAATAGATATTCCAATTTAAATTAAATCTATACAAGTATTAAATTAATTAAATAAATTCCACAAATTTCCAGATTACCTATCATCCAGTATTTATTCATCGAACAGCGATTTAAATGATTCGAGCAATAAACGGCCTAACGATGCTTTTGTTCTAAATTATCCTCGAGGGATCATAAATCCAAATTATCCTGGATTTCAACATTTAGCGCACACGTTAACAGAACATTTTGTATCTACACATAGACGGAGTCATAGTCAGGACTCCCTAGATACCTTAGATAGTTTTAATTTAGACTATGATATGGAACTAAATTATGATGAAGAGGACTCAGCTTTCAATGAACGAAAAGATGAATTTAACAATAACAATGAAGAGGAAGGTGTAGAAGACAAAAAGACAGTAGTTATACCGAAACAGTATTCTCCAGACAAATCATATTTTGATGCTTTACTCGAATTAGAGGATTTATCGTGCGACTTAGAAACGTATTTAAAAAAGTATGAGACAACGGCAGACGTAAAACTTCAGGCAATGGAGAAGGAATACGAAACATACAATGGTCACCTGAGTGATTGTAGTGATGAGTGCAGTGAAAGTGGTGATGAAAAAGGTGGAGGAAGGGGAAAGTGTCAACCGACACCTGATATTTTAATTAAAAACAAGGTCGTTAACCAGCAGGAAACTTCCTCTTCTTCGAACTTAAATTATACAATTCTACAGCCCATTGACAGCACAAAGAACAAACCCGATTTGCTACAAAATGTAAATGGAAATGAAAAACAGCAGAAAATTCCATTAAAACAAGAAATTCAATTTAACGATGGCGAATTGAAGTCTATGTCGGACTTCTGCCGTGATGACATTTCATTAGGTGTTACCCCGGTTGATATCGTCGGTGACTTTGGCCGAGAAGTTGAGCGGGAATTTGGATTATTAGTTAGTGGATACAAAATGGTAAGTTTTTCTAAAGATTTTGCAATCTTTTTTAAATCTACCCTATTTATTTTATCCCCTCTTTATTTATTCCCGAGCAATTACTTTTTCATTTATAATACAAAGAGAATAAGAAGAAATTTTCTTTCGTGTGAGTCGTATATACTACCTGACGCCACCCTCGTCGTTTCGATGTTGATGAAATAAATGGGTACCTCTAATATACTCGTTAAAATAGCAGACAGCTCCTCACTGACTCTATTCAGAGAAAGAGGGATAACTAACAACATACTTATATCATGAGGATGTTGGATGCCCCCTGGATGGATGATAGTAGTAGTGTCCTCGTCACTGAAATCAGGAAACAGAAAAGCATTAATTGATTTCCTAAGTAAAATACAGGATACAGCTGATCATTTTTAAGTAGAATAGTAGATTCTCTGAAGCAATATTTTTCTTTTTAAGAATCATTTGTACAACCTTATGTCGGAAATCCTATCAGCTGGAACATCCGCAGCCATCAGGGTAGCTCTCCTAATAATCTTACCGAGCCTGAGAAGCTTCCAATTACTCATCGAAACATCCGGGTTCAGAGCCCAGAGGATGGTGAGCGTTCTCTCGCCGAACTCCCTGTCTATCCACAGATAGAGGGATGTTGATGCATTGCAGGTAGTTCCCCTGTACTCTGCTGTAATTATCCGANCAGGAAACAGAAAAGCATTAATTGATTTCCTAAGTAAAATACAGGATACAGCTGATCATCTTTAAGTAGAATAGTAGATTCTCTGAAGCAATATTTTTCTTTTTAATTNTAGATTCTCTGAAGCAATATTTTTCTTTTTAAGAATCATTTGTACAACCTTATGTCGGAAATCCTATCAGCTGGAACATCCGCAGCCATCAGGGTAGCTCTCCTAATAATCTTACCGAGCCTGAGAAGCTTCCAATTACTCATCGAAACATCCGGGTTCAGAGCCCAGAGGATGGTGAGCGTTCTCTCGCCGAACTCCCTGTCTATCCACAGATAGAGGGATGTTGATGCATTGCAGGTAGTTCCCCTGTACTCTGCTGTAATTATCCGTGTTGATTCGAAGGTCTAGTTTTTACCCACGATCACGACCTTAAGATCCTGCTTCAATAGTTCGTTTAGAGGCATGCGATCTATAAAGCTTACCCTGCCTCGATCGCTTTTCTTGGAGCCACTAGGTTTAGAATGGTTTACCTCCACTCTTTTGTCCTCGTTTCTCTTCAAAGATGTAGGAATATCGCGACGTTGCTCCTGCTTCTCCCCTCTACCTCTCCTGAGTCCTGCTCCTATTGCCTGCACCAGCGCTAGATTGCTTCTTCATACCTAATCCACAAGAAGAGGTCTCTTTATTATCTAAAGCCTCGTACTTCTTTATGGATTCGGCCTTCGAGTCCCCTTTAAAATGTAGCAATCAAGGAAATAGCTCGATAACAAGTATCGCCTCACTCTAAGGATACGGGTAAGGACGAGTACTCAGAATAATATTCAAAAATTGGATAATAATAATTTAAAAATAATAAAATAATTACTCAATGAATCATCATCAACATTTTGTTATGACAGCGTAAAAAATTATATTTTAAAATTTAAATTTAAGAAAATAATATTACTTTCCAACATTTAAGAATAAACAAAAAAAATTATAGTTTATAGGTATTATATTACTAAAAAATAACTAGTAATCGCTACTAAAAATACTTTCATGCATACCATAATTTTCACGTTGTCGAATAATTTCGGAGATTACCTATTTAGTAATGTTTTCTACTTTTAGTATTTTTTGCTATTGTAACAGTATAAACAGTATAAAAATAGAATAAAGCTGGTTTTAAAAATGTTAATAGTAATATTACATGGTAATATTACAATACTACACAAAAGAGGAAAAATTGCTATATTTAGTAAATTGTTCTACTAATTTCTAGCGAATATCTCTTTGTTCTTTGTTCCCTAAAGAACCGATGTAAAACAAATGTAAAAATGAATATTAATATAATAACTATAAAATTGACGTCACAATTTCAATAACATTTTCTTTAAATAAATTTAGAATGCAGATTAATCATAAATATGTTGTGTATTAAAGTCATGTATTAAGTTAACACATAAGAAATGTTTGTTCTTAAAAACCATAAAACCTCACCACTAAATCTCGAAATAAACAAAATCATGTTGTATATATTATTCCAGATATCGGATAATGATCGAGAGGGTGAGAGCATTCCATGCGATTTGGTCTTAGCAGCAACATCGTCAAAACTGAAGTCGAAGAAGGAAAACATTGCAGAGAATCTCGCAACGCTTAAAAATAAACAACAAATAATCGATGAAACAAAAGTATTTCGAAAATACCAGAAATGTGCGTTCGATGATCGGCAATTGCCTCCAGTTGGAATTCATTACGAGAACGACGAGGAACTAAACAATTTAAATTTAAAGAAAGAAAAAATACTGAGTCTTGTGAAAAACAAGAAATTGTCTGTTCCACCACCACCGCCGCCTAGAAGAAACAAAAGAACGAACTATACCGAACGAAGCACACAAATATTAGGGGCAGTGAATCAAAGATCAACAGATACTTTTCGGTTCGAGTATGTACATCACATACCAGATCATACCGAGGGAGATTCACTTAGTATTGATAACAGTACTAATGAGAAATCGCCGAGAGTAGTGGCCGTCGTAACGCCAAGAAAGAAAGACAAGCACTATGACAAACGGAATAAATTTCTCGAAATGAGTTCATCTTCGTTCAACAACAATTGTAGGACTAACGATACCAACAGCAGCAATACCAGCTCGGACAGCATCAACAATAATAAATTTGGTGGTAATTCTGAAAGTTCATGTGAGTGAAATTTCGTTATTATGTGGTTTTGGATTAAATTCATTGATAACGATTGTTTTTTTATTTTAGCCTGTTTTGATGTTTATAATATTGAGACAGCCCTACCAGTGATTGATATGGAGGCGATAGAAGCACACCTAGAAAAAGCTAAAGAAGAGGAGAAAAAGGTAAGATCTTGAATAATATTTACTGCGTCATCGTGAACTCAATCTTTTGACCTTTTTCAACAAATGGAACATAATTATGTTTAATTAAACAAGTCTGACAGAGAATATTCTCATGTGGCTTGGCACTTGAAATATATTATATTAGGCTTTGAGTGGTTTTCTTTTTAAGAGAAGGAAGTTAGTTCAAAGAATCTTAGGTTGATCTGTAATTTATTTTCTGAAATTTAATAATTATGTGGAAATTATTGATAGTGTTTTTGAACAATTTGTATTTCATTTTTAGAAAGCGTTTTATAAATAATGGTGATTAGTTTCCTTTCATATGAAGTTCTTTTTATGGCCCTTCTAATGCAAACGAAGAAAGAATAATATTATTAAAAAGAAACCCTTGTTATTAATTGCGTTAAAAAAAAAAAGCAATCAATATAAAACTTTGTTTAACTTTCTGGTTCAAGTGGATTAATATAGCTTTAATGTGTGTGTTTTAAATTACATGTTGGAAGTTCTTTAATTTGACTGCCACAAAAAGTCCTGCAACCATGCATATCACCATAACTATATGATCTAATACTCTTTAACTAATGATCACTCCTACAGCTTTGGAACTAAATGTTTGATTCAGGAATCCGGACCTGTAACAATATTTTTCTTCAATTGAAATTATACAAATTCTATTTTTTTCAAGCTCAAATCCGGATAAGTTTTGATAAAAAAATGATTGCATGAAACAAACAATGTTCGTTAACAAGAATTTAAAGTTAATGTATGCTGCTGTTTTTTTAGAAATAGGCTCTTATGATAAGCTTTTTATTTTTGGTTTCAACATCATCTCGTCAAAGTTCAAATCTCACATCTCTCTTTTTNCATCTCGTCAAAGTTCAAATCTCACATCTCTCAGTTCTTTTTAAAAAAGCTTTTTAAAGTCTAATATTCAAAGTAGCAATATAAATTTGGATTGATGACTTGGCCTAGTGCTAAGTCCCAGATTTTAAGTCGCGGGGCCCAGAATTCTCCCATACAAATTTCAGGCGTCAAGGTCAGAACTTCATGCCCTACATATTTTTTTACTTTTCGCCGGATTCGGCTATTATTAAATAATGTAATCTCGAAAATCGGTGAAAAAATCCTTTAAATAATTTGTAAAAGAAACAATTAAACAATATCGAAAATAAAATGTTCCTTTTTCTAAATATTTGTAGAATTAATAAATTGAAAATCAAGCAAAATTTTCCTTTTACTAAATATTTAAAAAAAATGGTTTTCAAAAAATCAAAAATTTTCAAAAAATCATCGCGAAAATTAGTAAAAAGAACATTTTATTTTAGAGATTTCTAAATATTTCTAAAGTAAAGTACTAGTAAAAAGAACATTTCGTCTCGAAAATCAAACTAAATTCTCATTTTACAAAATATTAAACAATACTTTTTTCGAAAATTTAATAACATTTCCATTTTATAAATATTTATCACTAATATTAAAAAGTTTTATTCAAAAATTAAATAAAGTTTCTATTTTTTTTAATATTTATGAAAAAAAAGCCTGTGAAAAAATTAGTTAAATAAACATTTAATCTCTAAAATCAAAGTAATTTTTTTTTTACAAAATATTCCATGAATAAAAAAAAAGTTCTATGAATAAATTAGTGAAACGAACATTTCGTCCTGAAAATCAAACTAAATTCTTGTTTTATTTTATATATACACATTTTTGTTGTACTTTCTGTTGTACTTGTTGTTCTCATTTCTTGTCGATTCTTTTAATTTTGTTTGGGTTTTTGCTTAACAAAAGATAAAACTCAACTTTCCTAGAGTTCTTCTATTTATTTTTATTAGTTCGATTTTTATATAGTAAAATTTGAAACAAAAAATCGGTCATTCTTTAATTTTATTTGGATGAATT
>JXPG01006959.1:4594-19103 GCA_001015175.1 Megaselia abdita | reverse complement strand
CTTGGAAATATTAACTTATCTTTCAAAAGATTTGTTTAGACTTTAATTGAATATTTGAAAGTCTTGATTTTCATTTTGAGAATAGATATTTCCAAAGTTCGCTTTTTCAAAGTTTATTCGCCAAAAAAAGTCTCGGTCTTGAGCATGTTCTCAAATATTTTTTCTTTTAATTTTTAATCATTTTATTTTGTGTGAAAACAAAATTATCTACAATTGCAAGTTTACACTCTCAGAGATGTTAATTTAACATAACTATAATTTCCTAAAAAAAGTGAACTAATTGTTAAATTATCTCACAAGCATTAATATTGAATTTATTTTCCGTTTTAAATTAAATATTTACGTGTTCACTGCTCCAAGTCATATTGGAGACTAAATCTTCGAATTAAAAATGATGTTTCAATACTATCTCAATTTTTTTATGTATATCATTCAAAGACATCAGAATGATATCATTGTTTCTTTTCTCACCAAAATTTGTCTTGTGACTTCATTAATGATATCACAATGACAACTATCAGATATAAGTTTGAGGCAACGTTGCTTGACATTTCGTACTAAAAATGGGATATCAAAATGTTGTCACACGTAGATCAAATTCGCGTGTCTTTTATGCTGCAATAAGGTTATCAAAAGTCAAGGAGTTACGAAATTTTCGCATGCACGTACTTGTCGCGACAAGAAAACTTGGAGAGTGACGCTTCTGGTATCTGAATGAAAGTAGATACTTTGTTTTGCCTTTTTTCAAGCTCAGCTCTCTCAGTCATACAAACAAACTTCTTCACGTCATCTTCAGATCACTCCATTAAATCGCGGTCGTCAGCATATCCGAGTATATTATCCGATTCATTGAAGATGACGTAGCTCTTGTTCAAGTATAATGATGAACAGACTACATGACATGCCTTAAACTACGATGAGTACGAAACTTTTAGGTGGTTGTTCCTGTAACTCTTACTCAGCTCAGTGTCTTTCGACATAATTTTTTCCAAGATGTTGAAGGTTAATAGCGACGAAAAGGCGATGGTAGTTGACTTGAAATTACTATTCTCACGATAGTATTTGTCTTAGCGTGAATGTTATTTTAGATGTTATAATTTCCAAGACATAAATCCACATTTGTATGAACCAATTATTAATGTTATGTATGTTTTTAGTCTTTCTGTCATGATTGAGAACAATATCTTGTATACAATATTGAATAGACTGACTGTTGATAGTTCGAGCATCAAAGCGCATTCCCGGTTTATGGTCAAGAGCGCTTATTTGCAGAAAGTTAGAACGAGTGCTAAGTTTCATAACAGACCTTTTTAATGTAGCCAGCTAGAATGATTGCGATCTTTCAGCTATCCAATAAACAATATTTTGTTGATCCTTTCTGTTCTAAATCGATAGGAAGAGTGCTACCGCTTATTAGTTCTGAAAAGTACTATTTGTTCTTGCCGCTCATGGTATTTTCCAGAAAATATTGTTTACTTTGATTGATGGTTTTGTAGAACTTTCCATCTTCCTTCTTGTCACGTAAACCTTAGAGATTCTCCACCTCTTCTTTTGTACACGGTGCTTTTGACATGCGAGCTTTGTTGTAAATGTCGTCGTATTTCAATAGTCGGATGTCAGTTCTTCGAGCTATGATTTCCAGGAAGATATTAAACAGATCACCATGACAATTCGTCACCTTGTCGGAAAACCTAAGATGTTGTTAACGGTTTCGATGCATTTTTAGTTATACGGAGAGCACTTCTTGTGTATGCTAGGGTCATTTGACATAGTATGAAGAGTCTCTTAAGGATGCAAATTATAACATTGCAGAATATAGCTCATTTGTAATGAAATTGTCATATGTCTGCTTACAGTCAATGAACAATTGGAATGGGTGTCGATCTGGAATTGAAGACTAATTTCTAGGATTCGGCATAGTGTTGAAATCTGGTCGCTGGTGGGTTTCCCAAGACTACAGCCACATTGATATCCTCCAAAAATGTCGTTGAGATAAAGTTTTAGTCTATAACATAGATAAGATTTCTTATAGCCGTCTTAATTTCAACCTGAAAGGGTGTTGATATCTAATCTTTTGTAAAGATGTCAGCGGTCATATTTTGTCATACATCAGCTCAAAATTTGCAGCTTCGACGCACTTTGATTATCAACGAACAAAGTAATCTTACCCACTTTTGGCATATTTTCTTTCTTCAGAGTTTTTAACCAAAGTACTTCCTCGACAGCTGACCTGAACGACATATATTCAGCTTCTGTAGTAGGTATAGCTACAGTCGGTTGCTTGCACCAGATCCAGGTAATAGCTCCTCCACCCATAATAAAAACAAGTTCTATTCTATATCTTCTATCGACTGGATCACTAGCATAGTCGTCATCACAGTATCCACAAATTTCTGAGTCCATTCCAGAATTTCTCGAAAACATGATGTTCATATTGATAGTGTCCTTCAATATCTTAGGATTCTTCTCGCAGCTACTCTTTGTCTGGACAACTGTTGAAGGTGTTCAAATGATTTACTGTGTAAATTATGTCTGGTCTTGTTATTCTGGCCAGAAATAGGAGACTTCCTATTAGTTCTTGATAGGGTACATCGATAATGTCTTCCTTCTCGGGTTTCCAAAAAAAAAAACTAATAAATAGCTAACTAATAAAAAAGTAGCCATGATAATAAAATCATGGCTAATGGTGAAACTCTTTTTAGAGACATGGTATAGTCAGAAGCTTTCCTGTCCTCGCAATAACCAACGAGCATTTATGCTTGACGGATTAGGAATCTAGCTTCTTACGTTTCTGACAGGGAATGTGTAATATTGCAGTTGCTCCAAATACTTTCATGTATTTCAAGTTTGGCTTTCTGTTTGAAAATACTTCCTCAGGACACTATAAATCTTGCAACACACGGCTTGATGTACGGTTGTAGATATGCGCTGCAGTCGCTACCGCTTCTGCCCAAAATTCCTTTGACATTCCCGCATCTATCAACAAGCCTTCTCTAATGGTGCGATTGCTTCGATCAGTTTTTCCATTTTGCTGAGGCGTGTATGGTGTTGAGGCTTGATGAACGATTCCACAAGAAGTTGGATAATTTTCAAATTCGGCATTGAAATATTTTCCTCTATTGTCGGTTCTCAAAGTGTTGATGTTTTTCTCGGTTTTTCTTTCAATCATTGACTGAAATTCCTTGAATTTTTGAAACTCTTCATTCTTTGCTTTCAAAAAGTAAATGAACAGCTTCCTAGAAAATTCATCGAGAAACGTAAAAATTTATCAGTAGCCTCCTAGACACTGGCTCCATCGGTCCATACAAGTCGGAATGAATAAGTTTCAATATCCTACTGATGAACTCCAACTCTCAAAAGGTAGTCTCGCATGTTTTCCCTAAACGCAGACTTCAATTTCATGGACTTCATGTTTCGCTTGGAAAAATTAACACCTTCAACTGAACCATTTTAGTTAAAACTTCGTTGCTACAATGACCAACTTACTTGGTACTTTCCAGACATGTCAGCCATGGTCCAATATAAGCCATCTCAGCCACCAGCCATAGCCACGTTCCAGCATGGCTTATATTTTCATACAGCCGGCTTGAAGAATTTTGTAAAATTCGGCAAACTATAAGCCTCAAGTCGTTTAAAATTGCGATTGTTTTTTAAATTTAAGCTGCCACCCAACAATTTTGGGTTTTTATTGATAATATAAGCGATTAGCCGATCGGGACTATTTGGTAAAATATAATCCGTCCAGCCGCCAGAGGGTAATGGGACGTGGTCAGCCACCGGGTGGTCTAAGTTTAAGGCGGCTGACATGTCTGGTACTTTCATAACAACAGCGGATAACTTACATGCCGTTTTCATAATTTGTTTAACATATTTATCAACTGAAATACATTTTTCCAACATCTAACTGACTCTTCTATACAAGCTAGAGTTTTCGGACACAGAATGTAACTTCTCCCTAGCTTCTTTTGAAGATGTCGAAGCCTGAATGTAGTTGATAGCTTTTGCATTGACAGTCGCATCTGTTTTATTTCGCTCGATGGACCAGGTAATCTGATACATTCAGCATCAAACTACTCCTTCCTTGGGCGACGCTGCAAATGACCTAGAACATCGGTCGCTGCAGATGTTAGCGCGGTCAAACATTGCTTCCATAGTGGCTCGCTGTAAATGTCTTATAGATGATGTGTCACATCTTTGACAGTTTCACTCGATTTCAATGCTTCGGTATTAAATCCCATTGCAATTACAATTTAACTCACAAAAGCGCTATTTCTCATTAGGGAAAGCTTTCAACTTCGAGATACCAAGTATAGAAAAGATTTAAATCGTCAGAATTAAAGCGAGAGTTTCACAAAACATCATACCAAATAAGTGCTTTTGCGTATCTTCAATAAATAATTCCCCAAATTATTGCTGCAACTGCAACAATTGTATCTAACACATAATGTGAGAGTAACCAACACAAGTCCACTTCCGAAGGTCAATAGAATCACTTAAAAGAAACATGACCCTTTAATTCTTTCCCCCAAAGCCAAAAATTCCATGAAATGATGACATTCCAAATGACTTCTTAATTGTTTTTATCTCTAATTCAAATTAAAACTGTAAAGTTTTGTTAGTTCAACAGCTGCTGAAGATCATTTATAAAGATTTATGTGTTCAATGTTTGATTCATTATTGTGTTGTCCGATGTCTAATTTTGGGATCCTCCAAAACATTCATCGTCGTCGCTGGATTACAAGACTCGCTCATGGCTCTTTTCCGTTTCTATTCAAATTTATTGTTTGCTTTGGGAAGAAAAATGAAAAACGAAGAACAAAAAACTGAAATTCCCATTATTTTAATGGTTTCATGCATAATCTCCTAAAGACAAATGGGCAAAGAGAGAAATTCTCATTTCTTTTGATTTTTTCTCGAAAAAAAAGAAGAAGAAGACAAAAAAGAAACCGAAATCTCATTGTTTTGTTTTTCTTTTGCTGTTGTCCTTTTCCTCTCTTTATGGGTCCATGATTTATTAATTTATGTACAATTTTTGGTACAACTATAGCTGGCTGTGATGCTGCTGTGTAGCTTTTCCAAAACATGAGGATTTTTGGTTAAATGGACAGCAATTATTAATGGGTCCCATTTAACAATTTAAGTATAAGGGTTCTTTAAGATGACACAAACAAAATATCACACTATGGTACTTCTGGGATGTTGGGCAGGGTGATTTTTCATTTTTCCTCTTGGGTTTATGATGAAATTGGATGTTGAAGAATGGGTTAAAGCGTTTTGTATCACTTTTCTGGTAGAACAAAGAAGAGTGGAGTCTTTTAACAATTGTATACCAATCACGTTAGAGTTTAGTCGCCTTTTGGTCTGGAACATTTTCGCGATTGAATTGGCTTTTCAACTTATCTTATCATATATTCATAAAATTTCGAAATATAAGAGGTTATAATGTCTTTAATTATATCTGCCTCGGAAATACCGCTAGATGCGGTAGCTACATAATTCTAAAAGCCACAATCGACCACTTTGAGTTTGGTAAAGATCAACATTGGTTCGGTTTATTGCTCTCCCACTTGTTGTATCAAAAAAGAAGCATTTAAAATACTTCTAGAATGAGGCGATAGGTTAATCCTAAGAGGAGATTTTAATGCTAAACATTTAGACTGGTGTTCACGTAAGACTCTAACTCGTGAAAAAGAATTTAGAAAAGCAATAAGAGAATTCGACTGGAAATCCAACATACTGGCATACAGATAGAAATAAAGTACCTGCGATTTGGTAGACTTTTTTTATCTCCAAAAGGGTATTGAAAATTTAATCTCTATTAAAGACTGTCATGGTTTCGACTCCGATTATTCTGCAGTTATTTTAAAGCTTTCTGAAGATATTGTTAAGAAGGATACTAATCAAGTATTAACAAATTATAAAAAATCTTCAACAGACTGGATGAGTTTTAAACTATAAAGATTGACGATTTAGACTATACTTCCGAAAACTTTATGAAGTTAGTACAATATAAGGCTTGAGCCGTAGCTATCCGGAATATATTACCAAAAAGGTGGAGTATAAGAGGAAAGTAAGGAAACGTATTAAGAAATCTCCCGAAAAAAGCGGTAACATTTCTTCAATTGTTATTAAACGCAGCTATATACGTTCCAAGTATTTGTAAAGTTGCTGGAATAATAATGATTCCTAAACCAGGAAAGCCGATGTTAAGTAATATAGACCAATATCATGGTATACATATATAAGGTATGGCACACAAACTATCTGTGTCTGATTTTGTTTATGAATTTTCACACAACATTGAGTCTGAATTCCAAATGTTTCTGTAAACAAATGGAATACAAAATAATTAAAAATAGTAGATCCGTTTTGCATCAGAAATGCCATGTCCAAATGCAACCAGTCTTCTATATTTTCAAGTTTCTTAAAATCTATGTTATATAAATAAATTATTTCAGTAAATTAAGACATTTAAACTTTTTGAAAAAAATACCACTGTCAATTTTTAGGGTCGAAAATACAACATTGGTGAAATTGCTTTTTCAATAAGTATATTCCTCCACGAAATGTTTTAATTAAGCAAATTATAAAATTTCAGTAATGAATCCAACATTTAAAAAATTTCCACAATTTTGAAAAAAAAAAAAATCGGTCGAAAATACAATTTCCTTTAAATTGCTTTTTCAATCAGACAATCCAACAATTCAAAATTATCGATTTTCGAAAAAAAAAAAACATTTGTGAAAAATAAAACTTTTATCAAATTGCTTTTTCAATCAGACTTTTCTTCTACGAAGTGTTTTAATTTAAGTAATAAAATCAGATATTTTAAAATTTTCACATTTTTGAAAAAATACAATGAGGTACCACTGTCAATTTTTTTGGTCGAAAATACTATTTTCTTCAAGTTGCTTTTTTAATTAGACTTATCTTCTACGAAGTGTTTTAATTTAAGTGATAAAATCCGATATTTTTAAATTTTCACGTTTTCGATAAAATGCAAAGTCGCTGTCAATTTTTTGGATCGAAAATACAGTTTTCTTCAAATTACTTTTTCAATCGGACTTTTTTGCTACGAAATGTTTCAATAAAGTAAATTCAGAAAATTTTAAAACTTTCACATTTTTGAAAAAATAAAAAAAAATTGGGTTAAAAATACAATTTTCTTCGAATTGCTTTTTTTTCTACGAAATTTTGAAATGTTTGAAAATATGCAAAGGGGTACCACTGTCAATGTTTTGGGTACACTTAACAATATTGAGTTTCCCCTTGACAATAAATCAAAGTAGCTAGGTATTACACTAGATGCTAAGCTGCATTGGAAAGAGCATATCAAAATAAAAAGAAAAGAGTTTGACCTAAAATACAGATCCCTGCACTGGTTAATAGGACGAAACTCTACTTTGTCAATTTACAATAAAACTTTTATTTATAACCACAAGTTCTGTCTCCCGCGTTTTTTTCAAAATGGATAGTTAGTCAACATTTGACTAGTTTATATTTCAACCTATTTTAAGTGTGTAAAAGTCCCACAGTATTATGCATGGGTCACAATGTATGTTAAGTCTCTGGTGCAGATAACCTCCAAGTAAAAAAAAAAAACATTCATAAAAAGCAACAACTGAAACCATTAATTTCCCAAACTAGTGTCTTTTCCTCTTAATTAGTTTCATTTATTGAATGGATCCGCCTGTCGGTTGAAAGACACATAACTTACAGTTAACCCCCGTTCTCTCGTAATGTAATCCTTCCCATTCCATGTATTCCCAAATCACACATAAAAATCTATAAATTACTTCCGCATATCCGAAAAAACCGTCACTCCTCTTCGTATATATGAACGAGCGAGCGAACGAATAAATAATTGTGCATTAAATGAAAAATAGCCTACACGACGTATTTGAGTTGAATTAATTATTCATGATTTCTTGTTTTTTCATTTCCCCACAGGATCGTCACGTAATGCGGCACAGCAACTTGGGAAACCAGGAACCAGTGGTGGACCCCACACAAGACTATATACTACTTCTAGGATATGAAAACGCTACGCACACGGTTCTGCGATTCAAAAGGAAATTAGATACATGTGACACAGCACATGATATCCCGATTACCGTAAGTTCGTTGAGCTAATTCTAATTCAAAATACTGTTTAGTTGCTTTTGTTTCCTTCCTGTCTTTCTTTCTACCCCTTTAAATTTGGAAATTTTAATTAATAGTCTGTCGGAAATATGTCAAGTAATGCCAACTGCTGATAGACGTTATACGTCACATGCAGAATAGATCACATTTGCATGATTCGTATATGGTTTGATTGAATACAGTTTTTATTTTTTGTTTAGTTTCACAATTTTGGGTTTAGAGGCTGCTTTGGAAGCAGCTCGAGTATCATTTAAGAGGATTTCTTTGTATTCAATTCCTTGATTTTGGTTGCTGTTAACCATAATCTCGAAGTGGATGTTGTCAAAGTCGTTCTATATTGAAGGAAGACATAGACATTCAGCAGCTAGATTGATTTCATGACAATTTTAAGTGTCTTAATCATTAAATAATTAAGGCTATAACGCTGTGAGTTCAACTTTTGAAACAACCAGAAACTCGGCAAGGATTTGTCTACGAAATCATTCTAAGAACAGTCCAAGATGAAAATTCCGTATCAACAAGCTATTAGAAGTTTACTTTCACTCTCTACATGACATATCGAAAGAAGTTAATCGTCTTAACAATAATAATCCGGGGATGAAGCACTGAAATGCAGTCAATCAGTAGATCTTTTGAAAAACTTGTGGTTCTTCTTCAAATGGACTCAATTTCTTGGAATAGCCCGAATGGCTTTGTCCTCACCACTCAGGAGTTGCTTTGGCTTCGTGAACTCAATTCAGAGTTCTTTAAATTTAGAAACAAAATTTGCTCAATATAAACCATCTCCGTCAGATATATGTAAAAGCCATAGCAACACAGCTTTTTTAAATTTCAGCCGACTTGAATAATTGTGCCAAATATAAGCAAGCCTTAAGCCTATTCATAATATGGAGCTCATATTATAGCTCGCACATACAAATATAAGCCCTGCTGACAGGTGTCGTCGGCAGACAGATTTCAGAGGGTGCCGACTTAGCATACATTCTCGCCAGAGGTATACCTAAGATATAGTTAGCCGGCCAAAATTTAAATCCACTGACATATCACTGTTGTCCATGTGACAATAAAACCGTTCAACATTTTATGTTTACCTCTTAAATTGTTAAAATATTGTTTATTAATAGAACCAATTCCGAAAAAGTGATGTAGACCTTCTATCGCATTCTGATTGCAGAGCGAACATCTTTTGTCTTCTTGAATTCTAAAGTTATTACTATCTAAACCAAGAAAGTCCATCCTAGCCATCACGATGCTGTGATGAAGTTTGCTTCAAATGCCCTCATTTCGATGGGATACCAAACAATTCTCCAATCCAGCTCTGATACATTGCTTCCATCGTTGCTCTTCTAAAGGTAATGACTGCATCGAGTGCTTAAAGTTCTAGTATATTCTATTGCTAAAGCTGGATGAGAGATGTATACTTAAAGAACTCATAAGAGATCCCGCCTTCACCTGCAGGTTTTCCATCTTTGAGTTTAAGGACGGTTTCAAGCACTTCTTCGTAGGTTACATCAATATATCTTCATTATTATATCTGAAAGACAGAAACACAATTCAGTAAAGGCGCTATTCATAGTGTTTCAATCAACTCTGACATTGACACTTGTCTTAGTCACGGAATAATGTAAATACATTTTAACGTCTCGTCTTCGAAGTTAAGATTTGTGCACCATCCTTTGGACTACACCCAGAAACTAAAAGGCACTAAGTGAGTTTTACTAGTTCCCTAAACGAATAATAAATAAAAAAATTATATCAATTACCCAAGTAGCAAAATTCGATAGCAAAAACCTCTAGAATATCTTTTCATCCGGTAACTTCTTCTATCCTTCTTCTCTTTTATAGGTGTAGAAAATAGCTTCAGGTTTTCCTGGAGAAGTCTCCAAGAGGTATTTAGTGAAGTTTTTTTTGTATATTCTGATTAAATATTACAGAGGTATTCTTGAAGGTCTTTAAAAACCGCACAAAGACGTTTTCTAAACTAAACTAAATTCACTAAAAATTTGTTTGGAATAAAGCTTTCAAAAATAGTTTCCTTCAAATTAGTTAATAAATTTCTTATGTCCAACTAACTTTCATTTGTCTCTTTCTAGGATGTTGACAGACACATCCGACGTCGATTTTTCTTAATTTTCTGATTTTCATTAAAATAACAAAAAAAAATGTTTGAATTCATCGATGCACAACTATGAAAGAGTGTATTGAAGTTTAGACAGAACCCATTGAGCAAAATTCGGTTTTTGATACCTCTAGAATCCTTCTTCTTTCGGTAACTTCTTCTATCCTTTTTCTCTTCTATAGGTGTAGAAAACTGCTTCAAGGTTTACTTCTCTTATATAACTTTTTCTACTCATGATATTTCTCAAATTTCCGAAAACCACTAACTTTATGAAAAAAGAAGTACATCTGTCAATCATTTTACTTTTTAAAATACAAAACCCGGAAAAATATCACTAATAAAAAAAAAAACAAAGACTCCAACGGTTTATGTATTTTTTGTCGAAGTACCTTTAAAAAAACAGCGATTTCCATAGTTTTTTTCCATAAATAGTTTTCCAAAACCTAAGATGTATATCTTATCTGTCACTTTCGTTGATTATTAGCTTATATTTCTAAACAACATTTTAATAGTGTATTTTCTGATTATGTTACAAATTACTACCACAGGTAGCTTAAATTTCATTAAAATCTTTGATCTTTAATTTAAATTTGCACTAGTATTACTAATGATTTTCACCTCAATAGAAACTAGTAGAAGAAATAACATTTCCTAATTAAAATCGTGTAACATTTACATGTCAACTCAAAGCATACAATAACTAAAAATAGCTGTGAAGTTTGAAGCGAAATTATATCTAAGCATAAATTCCATTTCCTCTTTCGAACATACAGTAGTATCAATATTATTAGTACATGCTAAACCGACGACTATATATTGCATAAATCACAGAAAGACGTAGAACGCCCATTACATTTCGAAAGTTAAAACACTAAATTCAGTTTCCAAGAGCGAACTGGACAGACAAGGATATTACATGAATATCACTTGCCATTCTATTTTCACAGAACGCATCAGAAGCATTCATAACCTCTAGCAAAGTAGGACAACTTTACAATCCCTATCCCTCTAATTGTATATAAACACCTAGTGCATCACCTTATTATGAAATGCATAACGTTCGTTTGAATAAATTAGAAGTTCTACACTGAGGTTTCATATAAAGTTACACATTCTGAACATTGCTGTGCATTTAATTAGAACGACAGAATTCAAAATTTACTTCATTAAGGGAGAAACTAACTATATAAAGGAATTGCATCCAAATCTAACCTCCGTATCACATTACCCACAATCCTTTGATTAATTCAATACCAATGACAATACTATTTCACATGAAACCCTTGCAAAATACATATTGGTCTGCCTTCCTTCCAATCAGAAAATTTCATTCTGATGGAGAGAGATGGGGTGAAACCACGAAATAACAAGATAATATTCTGTGAATCTGAAAACCTTGGTAAATCATCAATCTCAATACAAATACCTCCATCATGGATGGATAATATCCATTTATTGTATAATGGAGAGGACGGTATTCTTTGCTTTCAATATGGTATACATGCAATAATAACTACTACGAATGCTTGGTTGGTTGGTATTGTATCAACCAAGTAACCCACAACCACAACAGATCTGATTTATGTAAGAGCACTTTATTATTATCATCCTTTCTATGAGCTGAGGCTGACCCCCACAATGTGAATGAATCATAAATGTAGCGCAAAGGAAGTCAGACCATGGTAGGGTTGAAAGGAATGGAAGGAAAACCACCAAAATACACAAAATTAATATTCCCTTAATTGACGAAGAACGATCTGTAATAATAAAGTCTCCAGCTTCCAAGCCAAGAGAACCAGAGAAGGTAGGGGACGATTATTCTACATCTGCATAACCAGGACGATTATGCTATACATAGCTGCATAACCCTTGTGAACCACCTTTCAATCAACCAACAAGAAGTTTTCAGGTATGGATTGGATAGATTCTCACTGTGATCCAAATTACTTTCAATTAAGAGTTGCAGATACAGGTGAGATGATTGTGATGTGGGAAGAGAGTAATAATCAAAGGGAAACGTTTAATGATGCTCTGAACAAAAACTATTGGATTTTATTAGATTTTTATTACTTTTTTTCCTGCAAAGGAGCAAGTTAAATAATTTCTTTGACCTAAAAGGGTAGGGTGCAATTGAGGAGCATTACTATTTCATCCGAGATAAACTCTTTGTCGTAGTTTAACGGTGGTAACATTTTCAAAAAGGTAGTGATGTCATAGGGTTATATCATATGAATTCAATTATGCAGGTTTGGCTATATCTGTAAATTTATGATGAAATTCGTTGTAATATGCGATACTAAAATGCCTTTTGTATAAGCGATACTTCTGGTCTTCTGAGTAATTTACAGAAATTCTCGATAATTCTGGCAAGCTTTCTGCCAATGATACAGTCAGATGAAGCAAATCATGCATGGTCGTATTTTATCTTCTTCAGCAGTGGTATATCATCAGATCAAAATAACTTATAGCATATTATATTACTTGTCTTAAAGACATAATGGGTTAATATTAATGCAAGACCTGGAATATCTACCCCAGATGACCAGATATTTACAATAAAATTGGAAGATCGTCAAGAACATGAATCAATAAGTCAGCAATATACTATATTACCACACAGGAAATCAAACTGTGAATTTTCCCGCGAATTTCACACTATATATATGTAATGGTATCGTTAATTAATTTTTGTTTCCTCGAATCTTGACAAGTTTGAGATAACATGTTCACAGCACAACTGATATCCGGTAGACAACAGTTTTTTAAGTGCAATAGTGAGCCAATTCATTCCTAGAATTAGGTTTGTTTTCTCCAGGAACCATTGGGTCTTTCTCCTGAAATTTGGTATTGGATTTTAGGAGAAATTTTTCTATGAATACGGGTTGATATATTGAGACCTTTTCATCATTTCGTTCATTCTGAAGTCATATACAATGTCATGGTTCTTCAAGGTCTGATATATCAACTCTATTACGAAGAAATTTCTGTCCTTAACTTTAGATTATTATATTCTTGTTACCATTCTTAAATACTTCAATGACCTGATTGCGTATTTAAGACCATATAAAGCTTTTTTCAGACTACATACCTTAGATTCCTTGTTTTCGAATCCATTCTGGCGGTTTTTTGCTTTCAAAGCCTGCTTGTGTCTGGAAGGATCATCACTAACATTGTTTGCAAATTCCACATTTCAACTAAGGAGCTCAGGCATTGTTTGATGGAATCCACTGCAGAAGTTGGTCATTAGATGGTTATTTGTCATACTTTCATTAGATAATTCTAGCAATCTTGAGACAACATTTCATAGTAGCAAGTTCTTCAACAGGAACAACATCATAATTTCTTCTTGGTATGTGCTCATTATGCACACTCCGCATCCGAGGAAGATTCTACAACAGCAGCATTTTTTTTTGCTTACGCCCACACAGAGGAAGATGCTGATGAGGTCAAAGATACTTTCTACGACCAACTAGACAAGGCTTATTCCTAACTTCCTGCGTACGATATACAATTTGTGATAGGCGATTTCAATGCACAAGTTGGCAAAGAGAACATTTATTTAGGAAGACAAAGCTTACACGAAGACACCAACGACAACGGACTAAGATTGGTAAGCTTCGCCGCATCGAAAAGTTCAGTAATAAAAAGTACCTACCTCACTCAACCGAAAATTCATCTTCAAACATGGAATCACAAAGAACCGGATTGACCATGTATTATGTTATGCACGGTAGATCTAGATCTATTAGAGGAGCACATATAGGCTCTGCTGATCATAACCTCGTGCGAGTCATTATACGTTTTAATAAATCGACTGAAACAAATTTAACAACAAAAAAAGTTCAACACTGCAGACAACGGAAGAACTACACTCCGGTGACAACACGTAAGGACAAGAACGGAGACTTTTTAACCAGCAAAAAATTTGTCCTCAAGCAATGGGAAGAGTTTTTCTCAGAACTGCTAAACAGTGTAAAAAGCAGTGCCCCACACAAGCATCATATGATTTCCAAAACAACGATGATGCCCCTCCACCCACAAGATCAGAGGTAGACTCAACTTACCAGAGTATAAGGAACAACAAGAGCGAAGGAAATGATAGTATACCCACTGAACTGTTGAAAACAGAAGGGCCTTCTTTCAACTACGCTTTCCACAAGCTGCTTCTGAAGATCTGGGCAAAGTCGAGATGCCGCNTAAGAAAGGTGACAAGAGTGATTGTAATAACTATCGAGGCATTAACCTGCT